>JARHVA010000929.1:4085000-4181345 GCA_037957365.1 Torreya grandis
TTAGCTAAGTGGATTAGCTAAAACCTTTTTGGTTAACTAAATTAATACAGTTAGTTAAATATCACCAGTTATAATTTATCATGGTGAAATTTATATGTTGAATATGTGTAATTATTATTTTTTAAATCATTGCAATATTATGGTAAAACCCAGTGGTGTTATTATAACTTATGATTCAATAAAGGTGGTGGAGTTGTATAATGTTCATTTTGAATAAGAATATGATGTCAATATCAACATATAGTTTCTTTTTTTCCATCCTCTCATGGTTTCCATCAAGTTTGCTAGTCACATGAGCTTGGTGAAGAAAGGTAACTACTTTGCACTACAAGTTAATGGTTTTGTTTAGGGATATCTCAAGTTGTTAGAGTAGGTTAGTATAGGGTATATTAGTCATTTATTTCCTCTAAGTGATTTAAGCATAGTGTTTTATCTTTTTGTTTTGTTATGCATGTGTTTTACTTTGGTTTGTTTGCTTCTTGTCTTGTTGTGTTGGTGAAGGTATTCAGTTATTCTATTTATTTTAAGAGGTTTGTAGTCAAATTTTCAAGGTCAAGTCATGTTTTATGTTGAGATGAGATGACTCCATAGCCCAATGGATGGACTAGGTAACTCGTCTAAGGTACATAATAGGTATGCAATCCTAGAAGGTCACCAAAGATGTTAGCCAAATTTTGGCTACCATGAATGAGGATCATTCAAAACTTTGATGTAATTGATCTCAACTTTGTAGATAGTCATTATTAAGGTCTTGTATTATTGATTAATGATATAGGATGATAGATACTGTGTCTTAATTGGTAGCATACAAGTTCATTTAGGATGGTCTAGTTGGTAACTGAGTCAAGTCATGTTGTCTTGTCCTAAAATGGTCATTATTTATGGTCTTCATTATGTGTTTAACATCATTTAAGGTAGGTTTAACAAATTCAAGGTGAAGTATGAAATTATTTGGTGAGGAATAATTCTCAAGAAGACAAGGTGGTAACCCTTCTATGATAACCATGGTCTAAAGCTAGTCAAAGTGGTCAAATAAGCTAAACTAGTAAGTTGATTACATTGCTTTTAAAGCAATTTGGAGAGTTTAAGGTATTTTTTATAATATTAAGGTATTTTAATACTTTAGTCTCATTATGATTTCCAATGTTAAATATGAAACTTGATAGTAAATAATAAATGTGAATGTTATATCATGTAATAGTGGTCTTCTAAAGTCATCTAACACCCATTTTATGGCATCATGTTGTACTTGGTCATACATATTGTCCAAAGTGCCTTGAAACTCCTTTTTTAACATTGAGATATATTTGTAACTATGCATTATTCATTTATAACATCAAAATAATATATAATGAGGAAATTTTAGAGGTAAGGAGATGAGTAATGCTTTGGCACATTGTCACACTTTTTTATAGGTCAAGAATGGCTTTAAGATCACCTAGTTATTCATCTCCAATAATTTCAAAAGGCAAAATAGATAGATTATTAAAGAAAGCATGTTTTTAAAGGTATTTTGTAGAGGGTTTCACTTTGTGTGAAATGTAAAAAATAGTATATGGGTCCCTATGGTCTTATCAAACCTAAATCCATGAAAATATTAGATCTATAGAGTTAAATAATGTATAAAACCTATCCTTTTCTCCGTTGTGCTTCTTGGTAGCTAAGAAAGGGCAACAAATTTATGAATGAAACTTTAAGGAGAGAAATTTTGAGGAAAATATATTTTAAATATGAGGGTACCCTAATTCCCATTCTCTTTGTGGCATTTTCCCTATGGTTAGGCTCCTTAGCTTTATGAAAATTTGTTAAGACATTAAGGTGCATAAAAAGGACTCAAAACCCCACCAGGGTTAGTTTTCTATAAATACAAAGTCATGAAACTAGATGAATGAATGAGAATGATTTTTAATGATCTCTTGGACACTCCATGACCCCTAAAATACCATGTTATTTCAAATTTCTTCATATTCATGATTGGTGTAGTGTCTAATAGTCTTATTTTGCTAGTTTGAACAAGGCAATCAAGTTGCAAAGTTGTCAGGTGTTTTGAGTGCATTCAATGGATTATATGTGATTATTAATAGCTAATATGATCCCATTAATTTATTATTAAACAATTTTAGGCACCATTGGATGTAGGAAATTCAATAGAGGTAAGCAACTATGTATGAATAGTTGAACTGGTGGAACTAACAACCATGGTTGACTTTGGCCTAGTTGAATGAAGGTGTAGTTTCATGATCATGAATACTTGAAGGAAAATTTATACCTATAGATATCCTTGAAAATAATTATTAGTGATAAATTTAAAATTTAAATGCTTGGAAGTTAATATTTTTAATGTTTTTTTGAGGTCAAGAAGAAGAAGTTTTTATAGACCTATAAGTTTAGAGACATGTAAGTCAACATTGGCACAAAATGAATTATATGAAGAGTGTTAATGGAATATTTAATGAATTATATAGGTGTAATTTTAATGGAATATTTAATGAATTATATAGGTGTAATTTTACTTATTCAAAGATATATAATAAATAAAACTAAATTTCTCAAGCCAAGTCCAAGAGGAGGTTCAAGTGCATGTAAGATAATACAAGCAAGCATAGTCATGTTTCTACAAGAAACTAACATCCATTTTTACTCAAAGGAATTAAAATTAAATTTATAAATACTATATATGATCTATATAATCAGCTAAAAAAATATTATGGATTAAATTCAACCCATTTTTCACTCAAGAGAACTGTGTTGGCTAAGTAGGACTGTGTGAGTCCAAAGGAAAGATTATGAAGGTCTTGAGAAGATTTTCAAGATGACTTGAGCCCATGTAATGATGAGAAGGATATTAAAAAATCTTTAAATTTTCACATAATTCTTTGGTGGGTCAACTAGTATTAAATAGGAAAAACAATAGGGAAAAAGTAAATTTTAGCTTGAATGACTATCTACAGTCCTGTCAATAGGTAGTATAACAAAACATAGGTTGATAATGTTTTTTTAGGGATTTTAGGAAGGTATGAAGGTAAAAAATAAATGTGATACAAGTTTATATTAATAAAAAACACTCTTTTATTCTAAATTATCTCAAAAACTCAGATTGGTGACTTACAGCCAAAGAAGCCTAATAACCACCTACATGATGGTTATATGTAGTTAAGAATGAAATGCCATATGGTAATGACCAAAAAAAGGTAAATAAGTTTATAAAGGAGTAATAAGTAACATTAAAAAACTATAAAACACCTTAAAAATACCATCAAAGTTCCAAAAGTCTAAAAGAAGGATTTACATTTAGGTTTGCAGTCAATAACCTATAAACACCTACATGCAAGTTTTAAGTGAACTAATGAAAAGCATATTGATGATTTTTTGAAACCTTAAGGTATGTAAGAGTGAAATATAATATATTATCTTTAATTATAAATTATTACATGATATTCATAGGGTTTTCAAGGTGACTAAAGTCAGTTATAGGGGTTAAGAAGTTTGGTTTGGCCTAGAAGGCCTAAATAATCACATATAACCTTGTGTGCAGAAAAATGAAGAAAGTTTGTTAGTTTTAGGATGATTTTGAAGAATTAATACTTAAAGGAAGTGGGGAATTAATTTATTAAAATATTTATATGTTTTAACTCCTTTCAAGAGGAAGTAAAGGGAAAATAATGATTGTTAGGGTCATAACACCAAATTGTTCTTAAACCCTAACCTTCAGCCTATGGAGGTGGGAGTGGGTTTAAAGGGTAGTTGGAGTAAATAACCATTAGAACACATAATAAATGGTTTCACAGGAGCCAAGGAGATATTTTGAGCCAAAAATAAATGCTTTTACACCTTATCATGTAAAATTAATATTCTTGAGCTCTTAAGCAGACCTAATAGTAAAAAATGGTCATCTTATTCTACTCAAAAGTCAATGGTAAATGTGAATTGGAGACAATGGAGTTTAGGGATTTTAAAGAGGTCAATGTATTTAAATTCAATGTAATTTCATTTAGGTTAATGGGTATAAATCTATTAACCATCATTAAGAACTTAAGCACCCTTAAACCCTAGTAAGAGATCAATAGGAAAGAAAGTCATAAATGTGGTTCTAAATGCATTGAATTGGCCCAATAAACACCTAAAAAACATTTCACATTCTAATAGGTTCCTCATCATGAAATTTTTTTGTACTTTCAAATGTACAAATGCATTTAATGTTGTAATTTTATAGGGTTTTAAGATCAAAATAGGCTGTTTGAGTTTATGAATAAATGAAAACCATAGGGAGGTTGGTTCAGAAGTTTATATACTTTATAAAATCCTAAACTCAACTCTTTTGATTCTAGAAATGCTCCTATTGGTCCAAACTCCAAAGGTAATGTAGATGTGTTTATGAAAGGGTGGTATGGTAACCTAGGATAGATAAAACAACATGGCTGGATCACTTTTAAGCTATGAGGCATACTATAATATGGTTTTTAGGTTTTGAGATATGCCAATAAATCTTGTATCAAGTTATCATAGATGTCTTATTTCCATTCCAATGGATAACATCAAGTAAATAAAACCTAATGGATTAGCAAGCCTATATAGCCAATGAAGAAGAATCTCTACCATGACTAGGGAAAAAAGGTGTCAATTAAAGATAACAAAGCATAACCAAGTGTCAAATAGGGTAGATGGTAGTTCAAGATGATTTAAAAGAGTAAAAATGCAACCTGTCACTCCTCAACTCTAATGATGAGGGCAGATTCAAATGGATAATTATGAGTCATCCAAGGAGTTGAAGAGTCCTTTATATGTCACTTTCTAGAAGATCATGATCACATCAAAGTGACACATGTTGAAGGAGTTCTTAAATCTACCTACTTGTAAAATCTCTTGTAACTTGTCTCATTAATAGATGACACTTATCATTGCTCCTCTCTCTCTCTCTCTCTCTCTCTCTCTCTCTCTCTCTCTCTCTCTCTCTCTCTCTCTCTCTCTCCATGTCTCCTATATATGCTACCTTGAATGGATTATTATGTATCATTTGGTTAATTATGGTAAATCCATACTCAGCTAAACACTTTTACTATGCCTTTGAATGTTTAATAAAGATGTTTCTTACCTTTTCAAATGTTTTCAATTAATGTACTTGTGTGATTGTTGATGAATTTTAGTATTAATATCTTCACTCTCTCTCATTTATCCTCTCCTACATCTTTGCAAATGGATTATCTTCTTGTAGGTCATATGGTGGGTTTGGATAGATTTACAAGTTTAGAAGTGGATTTCAATCATTAGTGTCTTCCTTAGGCCTCTTGATTATGCCTTATATTCAAGACATTATCTATGAAATCCATGTTGAAATACTCATGCTTAAAGGTCCTTATTGAGTAACATGATTATATTTAGACCTAATTCATGTTTGTAGTGTAGTATAGTCAAGTGTAAGGTGTTAACTTGGTGCATCACCTCCCTATTTTAGTTTACATTTAGTTCTTTCTCCTTTTTCCTAGTAAGCAATAGGTCTAGTAGTCATTTCAATGTGATATCATCAAGGGAATAAGTCCTATCTAGAGATTCACCTCATTGATTAGGCCACCCATAAACTAGAGGTGTCTCCATGCTATCACTTAAGTGAGGAGGATTGAAAAACCTCCTCAATGGGTTCAAATTTTAATGATAACAGTAACCTTGTAATGTATAGAAGGGAAAATGTCTAGGTAAATATATCATTAAAGCACATAGAACTAATGTGATCACATGCAAGCCTAATATGCATGATAAAGATCATGGTAACATATAGATGGTAATAATAAAATATATAAAATAAAATAAACACACACACAAGAGCATTCAAAAGCATGTCAAAAGGCTTTGGTCCAATGAGACCGCAAGCAATAGGCATGTTTAAATGTCACATAATCGAAGGGATGTGACTTATCCAAATGTGTAAAAAAATAAGGATGACATATTATATTTTACATATAATAAATAATGACATATGTACATTTTAATGAAAACATACATAGGCACAAGTGACAAACAAAATAATATATTCAAATGCTCAAAAAAGAAAGATAATAGTAAGGCATGATACTCAAGGAAGTGAATAAATTAAAGCATAAGTAACCAACATACACATGTCATAGTATCCCATAGATTAAATGTGTTCAAAAAAATTGTCAAGTGTGTGGGACATCAAGTACCCTATGTAATATATAGTCATAGATAAATGCATGTGTAAGTACATATGTAAGCTCAAACATGATATTGGTATGTGATCATTGAATCATATAACCTGTGTGTATTAAGATCAAAGAAGTGGATGTAGACACTCCACTTTTATCACCTTCATGTCAAAATTTCACAATGGAATGATTCTAAGAAACTACACATGGTCTAGTCCAAGGTCATTTATTCATCTAATATATGTGTTTGAATGCACTTTGGGGCATTTCAAAGAGTGATAATTCAACATATTATATATGTTTAATTATTGATTTCTCTATTCAATTATTATTATGACCAAGTTCTCTATTCAATTATCATTCTTTATTTTAATCATCCAATTCTCTATTTAGCAATCATTTTTGTCAATTTCTCTATTCAATTCTCTCTTATATGATCAATTTGATAATTTTCCTTTCTCTATTCAATCACATTCTCCTTCTATATTTTAGTCTAATAATCAATTCCTCACATTGTATTTAATTAAATAGGTATTTGAGTTATTTAATTAATTACTCTTTTAATTACTAATTTTATTCTTGTTCCCCTCCAAAGGACACCATCATGCAAAAAGGAAACTTGAGATCCTAAGAATATACTATTGAGAGCACACCAATTATTCAAAGAATTAGCAATAAAGGGGGATTATTCTTCACCCCTAATCTTGGAAACAAGATGAAGGGCCCAATTTCAGTATCCATGAGATTTTTTGGATATGATGCTCCATCTTTCATCTTGGAAATAAGATGAAGGATCCATATTCATTCATATTTTTTAGTTACAAAGGAGCATCCTCCACCCTTCATCTTGTAAATAATGAAAATTTTGTATATATTCACAAAGTTGTCAAGAACACAATAAAGTGATAGTAAATATGAAAATACACACCTAGGACCTCATGATATTAACAAATACAAAAGACTATAATGCTTAAAGATTCAAACAAACATAATGCAAACCTCAATGTAACTTGTATTTGTTGGGATGTAGATCAAATTTATCTTTAGACTATCTTTATCAATGCCAATTATCATTAGAAACCTCCATTAAAGCTATGGAATATATTAATTTGATCAAAAGAGTATAATATTGATGCACAAAGAGACTTTGATGGCTTGACATCACTTTGTTGTGTAGTTTCAGAATGAAAATAGTGATGCAAAAAAGTTTAATTATATAAAATTTGGATCAAGGAGGGCCCTTCATCTTGAAATCAAGACTAATGATTCCTAAAAGGTCCTCAAGTGTGTACATGGATCAAACACATAGATCAATGATATGATCCCTTCATCTCAATCAATATGAATGGTCGAGGATGACCTTCACAAATATTAATGATGGATGAATATAAGCCCTTAATCTTGTTTCCAAGATGAAGGGTAGAGGATGCCCCTTTGTAACTAACAAAGATGAATGAATATGGGCCCTTCATCTTGTTTCTAAGATGAAGGGTAGAACATCCTCTCCAAGAAAGGACATGGATCTCAAAATTGGGCCCTTCATATTATTTCTAATATGAGGGGTAGAGAATAATACCCATTTATTGCTAATTCTTTGAATAATTGGTGTGCTCTCAAGGGTATATTCTTAGGATCTCAAGAATCATTTTTTCATGAAGGTGTCCTTTGGAGGGGACAAAATAAAATTAGTAATTGAAAGATTAATTAATTAAATATCTCAAAGACATTTAATTAAATACAATTTGAAGAATTAATTATTGTCCTGAAATAGAGAAGGAGAATGTGATTGAATAGAGAAAGGAAAATTATCAAATTGATCAGATAAGAGGGAATTTAATAGATAAATTGACCAAAATCATTGTTTAACATTGAAATGGATAACTAATAGAGAATGATAATTGAAGGGAAAACTTGATCAAAATACTAATTGAATATAGAAATTGATAATTGAATATATTTAGTACATTTAATTGTTGTGCTTTGGGGTGCCCCAAAGTGCATTTTTTAAACACTAAATTAGATTAAAAGATGACCTTAAACCAGACCATATGTAATTTATTGGAATCATTCCATTGTATAATTTTGACACAAATATGATAAAAGTGGAGTGTCTACATTTTCCCCTATTTGAGGAATCATTACAAGTTATAGGTAGTAACATTTTCTCAAATACTGAGAAAAAATGATCACAAAATAAAATTGTACAGATGCCAAATATGAAACAAATGTTAAAATTTCCAAAAACAAGTTTAAGTGTGCCCTGAAGTAACACTTGATATGCCCTAGATTTCCCCTCAATGAGATAACAAATAAAAAATTGGCTGATTAAACCCTCAAAATGATGACAAATGACATAGAAATGATAGATGGGGAGATATAGGAAAAAATAGGAGAGAAAAATGGACATCTGGGTGAAAAAATAAGCTTTCAAAGAAGCAAAAATAGTTCCATGGGTGGAAATATTTATAATAATAGGGTATAGATTCACCTTAGGGTGGAAAAATAACTCATTTTCACCCTCTAATTTTAAAATTTACCCCTACAACTTTATGCATGAGAGACTGATATAAAATGCTACATAGAGGATGACTAGGATCACTTATAGACAAAGTGTGAGAGTTTAGATGACCATGAGTGATAGGGCCACCCACTAATAGGTACCTTTATTTTATTTTTAATTTCACATTAATTAAATTTATTTCTATTTGAAATTAAATTTGAAACAAAATTATCATTTTCAAATTAGTTAATTCATCCTCACAAATGACAAAATCATAGATGAAAATGATGATTTGGTCAAATGCTTAGCAAAAATGTCCTAAGGTTTAGAAAATTCATCCAAGAATATGGTGAAATCACCAATCTATGAAAATGGTCAAAGTTAGTTTGCTCAAACAATGAATTTATCCTCTTAAATGATGACTTTGTCAATGAGAATGTTGACATTATCTAGGTGATTAGTGAAAATGTGGGAAAAACCTAGGTCTACCCCAAACGATGAAATAGAAAAATAGAATAGTAAAAATGTCACAACTATAATCAAAATTATCACTATTTCATCAAAAATATCTATCACTTTTTTGGTGATCAAATGACATAAAGGTTGATGAAATTATGACAACTTCGATGAAAAGGATTTGAAATTTTGGGCACATTCAACAGTGAAAATGAAGGAATGATCAATGTAAATGACTAGGAAAGTGGTGAAATCCTAATGATTTTGGTGAAATTGTCTAGACATTTGTTTAATAGTGAATTAATCAAAAGAATTTTGAAATTAGACTATCAAATGGAGAATTTACCTCAATCAAAAATGAAATAGTCATAAGGGAAGAATGAACTAAAAATTAAACAAGTAAAGACAAAATAATTTCCATTGAGACTAATAAGACTGAATGTTCTGATTCTAAGAGACAACTAAACATGATTAAACTATAGAAATGTGATCTAGAAGATAGAAATAGATAATTAACAGAGTGATTTACATTAGATTATAGGATTGAGTGGAATTGCTCATTTCCCAAGAGTGATGATCTCATATTCTTCATCATCCTGGGTTATGGATAAGGGACATGTTAGGATTTGTTGATACTATTGGTTTCCTAGACATATCAAGGATTCTCATGATCAAGGTGGATCATGCTTTATTAAGTGTCTTAGTTGAACACTGGAGATCTGACACATCAACATTCTAGATGATAATAATAGAAATTATAGTGACTAGAGGATGTGTATCAGATACTTCACATTCCTATTAGGGGTCATTAATTATATTAGTTTCCTTCAAGAAATAGACTAGGGGGTTTAGATAAGTTGATTGACCCACTAGACATTGAGATAGTGCATGGTGGATAAGTTGACATTAATAAGATTGAAATTATGATGGAAATTATTTGAGATTATGTGATGAAGGAGGATGCCCCTATACCTGTGATCTTTGATTGAGTTGTGTTTGATCTCATGGATATTGTCAATGACATTCTTCTAGTTGACAAGAGTAGCCCATTCTTCCACATGGGGCTAGGCAGTGTGCTGAGAGATATGTTATTATATACAATTATATTTACATGGGGGATAATGATATTATCCTATTTATATCATGATCTACATTACTTAGTTCATCATAGTGGATAGATCATAGGCCCATCGACATTGCTCTAGGTATAGGTATGGGAGCAAGTGGCTATTGAGCACTTGATTGGTATGTGATGGTAAAGGGCAATAGATGAGCCCATATCATATGGATGGGAGAAGATAAGACTATTTCATAGGAGCCACTTAGGAGAGATATAATATTATAAACATTCCATTGATGATCTAATTGATGTAGATATTACAAAAAACAACTTATCATGACATCTAGTTTTAGTGGGTTTAGGATGTTAAGGTGATGCTATACATGACCACTCTTTGCTATATTATGGGTTGAAAATAATATACCATTGAGTGATATTGAATAGATAGGGTACTGATAGTTTGGTATACATTATGATGTTCTACCAGAAGTGCACAAATTCTCACATGTAGTGAGAGATACTTGACATGTGAACCACCCCCAAATACAGTGGAGGCTAGCGCTAGATTAGAATTAATACCCCAAGATGGTTGTGTATACACTAGGTAGCTAGATGATTTTAGAGTTATAGATGCATATGTAGCATAGTGAGACTAACATCATCCCTTGAGACTTTTCCACAAGATGGAGAGGAGACATAGGCTATGATAGTTTCTATAGTGAGAGAAGGAGAGCAAGTCAAAAAAGAGGAAGGAAAGGATGATGATGATGAGATAAAATATATTGAGATATAGGAAAGAGATGATTTAGAGATCAATTTCATAGAGGAGGAAGTACATATTGGATTAGATGAGGAGCAAATGGATATAAACATGATAGGGTTTGGGAAAGATGTGTAGAGGATAGTGGATCTTAGATAATAAGCTCTTATAGATGACCAATGTTATCTAAAATTGAGGTGATTATTATTAGATTAAGGTGGGATATCAGTGCATGGGAAACATAGGTGATATGGTTACATGATAGAGTGGATTGGTACTCCTAGAATTTATCCATAGCCTATGCACAAATTACATTGGATCAAACAAACATATCCATATTGAGGGAAGATATATCCCAACTAAACTAGGCATAGATACAAATGACATTAGAGAGAGATACCTTGATATTAGAGAGAGATGTGG
The DNA here is from genome assembly GCA_037957365.1 of Torreya grandis. NCBI lineage: Eukaryota > Viridiplantae > Streptophyta > Pinopsida > Cupressales > Taxaceae > Torreya > Torreya grandis. The sequence goes on from JARHVA010000929.1 coordinate 4,096,358, forward strand.
TTAGATCAAAGAGGTACTTTGTTGTATAGGGACATGCCCAGGTGGTAGATTATAAAGATACATCTTAGGTAGAGTGATACTCGATATGAGCCAAGAGGTATAGATTACAAGCAACAATGGCTCAATTATAGCTTGGGAGGGATGTATACAATGAGGTAGCCATAAAGAGAGGGGTGATATGTATTTGTGATAGGAGCCTTTAAGATAAGGATGAGGATGATTATTACATGATATTATATGAGTTAGTAGTACTTCTAGGTGATAGGAAACCTAAATTTTTAGAGTATAGGGTTGAACAACATTCATCCTCTATAACCTCATTTTGATCACACAAGTCCTCAACTTCAACTAGATGAATTGTGCAGCCAACCCCACACTCATCCACTATGGGTCCTTTGACACCATGACTAACACCACCAAATGGGGGAGGGGAGATATCTCAGTAGGGAGAGCCTAGAGATAGATCTATGAGAGAGTCATAATTAGAGTTTATTAGAGTGGATACATTATATTTTTTATTTTTATCTATGAGACGTAATTGATGTATATAAGATATACTCAGATGACCCAATTTATACTTTTACTCTTCATTTTTGATGTATATGACCCATTTGATGTATATGGACATTGATCATTTTGATACACACACACACACACACACACACACACACACACACACACACACACAATTTGTGATGTTCAATGTTATCTCATGTGTTTCTTTAGTTCATTTACTTATGTATCCTGCTTGTAGATTAGATATGATTGTCTAGGCTCTTGATATTAAACTTGCCCATGCTTATATTACTTGATGTGATAGATAGACTTTATAATCATAATGATTGTTAGTTTTATGATTGGATTAGATATACAGATATGTACCTAATTGACGACATTGATATGATAACCATTTTTAAGCTTGATTTTATATTGCACATGACAATATACATCATAATCTAAAAAGGATCGTGATAACATTAGTTTTCAAAGTGCATAACAATTTGAATTTATAATGAAAATATGTGAAAGTTAAAACAAGATATGGACAATCAACTTTGTATACTTACAACATAATTCACTTAAATAAATTATAATTTAGATACAACTATTCACAACTCAAAATCATGATATGAATAATCAATACTTAAGTGGAAAACATAATGTACTAAATTAAGGAAATTAAAGAACAAAACAACACACCAAAAGAAAATGCATTAAATCAAGCTTGAATACATTCAATCACATCCAAATATCTTGATTAAGAAAATGAGAGTCATACATGAAGCAAAATGGACCAAGCTAAGGTAACTGAGAAATTGGTAAAACATTCCACTCAAAAACATAAAATTGAAAGTAAGTAAACATTCCATAAAAAAATTAGTGTCATATGGTAATAAGGTGTTACTATTTGAGACCAAGGGTATGAAAATAAATAAAAGGGGGGAATAGAAGAATATGAAGGAAGTGGTTGCGTTGACTCTAAATCCCCTATAAAAGTGGATGTTACCTACATAGTCCTATGGACATCAGATCCAACATGTACTTTAATTCAAATGTAGTTCACCCAATGATTTGGGATTGAATAAAATTGATGATAAGTAAAGAGAAATAATTATATATAATACATAGGCATAGGGACTCACAAAATGGTGAGAGCGTACAAGGAACAAGCTTGCCAAAATAGAAAGAGATGCTCATAAAGTTTTGAGAGCATGGAACAAAGGATAACTAAGTTGATCTTGGAAAAATGAGCATTGCCTACATAGTCTAATTAGACCTCAATCCATTGTAGTTTAACCAAAAATTGAGAATATAAAATATAAGTATGATTAGGGACAATAACATAAATAATTTGAGATAGAATGGTTAAGCTCAAAAAATGGTGAGAGCATGAATTTAACTTGAAAAATGGTAAGAGTGTGCAATTAATTTATAAAATGTCAAGAGCATGGAAATTTGGTCCCACTTTTTATAAAATTTGTATTTATGAGGAGATGAAAATCACCAATTAAAAATGTCAAGATGTTCCACCTAAATACTAGCAACTATAAATATAAGTTGAGCGACATGATGACAACTTATCAATTACACCATACTAGAGATGGGTACCATGTGGGAAAAAAACACAATTGTTTAGGACTTTTTGCACTTTTGAATGTTTAATATTTTTGGTATATTTGAATGTTTTAGGGATTTTGGAATATGTGAAATTTTTAGGGATTTTTGGGATAGGATATGAACAAGGGTACTTTGAATATCAAAGGGAGAGGTAATCATGGGTGTGATTTCTCAATATCTACATGAGACATGAAAAAAAGGGTGATTAGACATGAAAATTTATGTTTTTGCCTCTCAACAATAATGAATAATAGGATACATCTTTTTCCTTACAACAAAAAACCTAGGTGTGAATGGGTTGTATGGTGGAATGTGAATAGGAAATTATTAGGTATTCAAGGAAACATTACAAGTCTTACAATATAGTAGATTATAACTTTGCATAATTAAAAATTCTTCTACAAAAATATAGTCTGACATAAAAACCATATTACACTTTTGATCTTCACTAATACAAAAGACTGATCAGATTCATTTGTTGAATTATATTTGTAATTAAATCTAGATGGTAATAGGACAAAAGGTGTGGAAGAGTGCCATAAGTCCCCGAGCATGGGAGAAGAGGAATAGGGAGAGAGAATAGAATATAAATTACCCTAGGAACATTTATATATTATAGTTTGATAACCTTAAGCATGAAAGTACTTAAGATACATGATATTCATTAGCTCATCAAATTCAACACCATCTTTAGTAGCCAATATGTAAGCACCAAACCCATATTTATCTATAAAAACAAAGGGGCCTAACCAATTTACTTTGAATTTACATTTCTCTTTGCATTAAAAATTAGTACTTTTTAATTCTCCTTGAGAAAACTATCACTAAAATCAAACTCTTGAGAAATGATTCTCTTATTATAGCCCATACGTAGATAATTCTGATAAGACTTTAGGTGATTAAAGGTGGATAGACATTTTTCATCTAGAAGATATAACTCTGCTAATTTGCCCTCTCTATAGTCTTATTCATCTAGAATATCTTGCAAGGAAATGCATGAAGAAGGTAACTCAATCTCAATGAGAAGGATGGATTTTCAACCATAGACCAAAGAATAGGGTGTGGAACATGTAGGGTGTGGAAATTAGTTTGGTATGCCCATAAGGTGGGGAAAATTTTCAGATGCCAATAATAGCCATTAGTAGTAACAATCTTCTTTAGAATTTTGACCAATGTCTTAAAGGAAGCTTTAGCTTGAGCATTTCCCTGAGGGTAATAAGGTGTTGAGAACTTATGACTGATATGAGATTTAGAACATAGGGTAGTAACATATTTATTTTTGAATGATCCACCATTATTAAATATAATGGTTGATGGAGTGACAAAGAAACAAATGATATGATTTAGAATGAAATTTGAAATCTTCTTTTTGGTAATATAATTAAGAGGGATCACCTCTACCCATTTTTAAAATACTTAGTTGTAGTAAGAATGTGCCTATGGCCATTAGAATAAGTAGGGTTGATCTTGCCAATGAGATCAAGTCCCCATGTGGAAAATGGCGAAGGAGTCATAATTGGTCGAAGTTCCTAGGATGGAGCATGTATAAGATTGACATGTTGTTGACATGGCCAACATTTATTAACATATGCACATGCATCTACATCCATATTAGGCCAATAGTATCTCATACAAATAAGCTTTTTGGCTAAGACAAATTGCCTAGTGTGTGCAACACAAAAACCTTCATGAACTTCCCTAAGCACTAATTCAGATTCTCCCATATTTAGATAATTAAGTAGAGTTCCATCATAGCCTCTACAATAGAGTGTGTTGCCAATGATGGTATAACAAGAAGTGTTTTGAAGAAAGGATTTAGTTTGGTTTTAGGATAAGTCATGGGGAATGATTTGAAGGTATGAATAAATATCAGAATACTAAGGGGAATTGGGACCAATGATGACATAGATCATTTTGATAGTTAAATAAGTATGCATTAAAACAAGAAGGTTCTTAATCAGAAATTGATATTTTTTGACAATTTAAGAAATTTCAATCATGGATCCAATAATAGCCATAACATTAACAAATTTATTATTAGATCTCATAATCTGTTCAAACTTAGTGAATAGAAATTTGAGTTTGAGCTCATCCACTAAACATTCATAAGGCACCAATTTATCATATTTAGTCTATTACTGATTAGTGACTTGGTTGATAATGAGCTAAGAATCTCCATAGACATTAATTTTTTAATATTCCACTATAATGTAAGATGAAATCCAACAAGAAAAAATTCATACTCAACAATGTTATTTATGGATAGGAAACTAATGCAAAAATCCTTGGGAATGAGATTGCCTTGTGGCATGATGAAAAATATTCCTATGCTTGATCCATGTGATGTGAAAGAGACATCAAAGTAGAGTTTCCATTTTTGTGCTTCAATTAGGCTCATAATAGACTCATCTAAAAAATGCACTGTCATGGAGTGAAATCAAGAAGTGGATCTTTGGTCAATTGAACAACTAACACTTGTCCTTTTATAGCTTTTTGATGTGTGTACTCTATGTAAAATTCATTAATCAACATTACCCACTTATCCATGTGACCAGTTGAATATGTCTTTGATAATAAACATTTCAACACATCTATTTTATTAATCAACATTTTTTTATTGTTCAACATGTAATGTGTTAGATTCTGAGTAGAAAATACTAATGCAAGACAATTTTTTTCCATCTAGGTATAATTTTGCTCATAAGAGACCAATGTTATACTGAAAGAATAGACAACTCTTTCATTTCAGTGATATTCATGTTGAGCTAGGAGTGCCACCAAGGCATTATCAATTTCATATATGTATAATAAGAAAGGTTTGCTCAGCATGGGAGGAACAAGTACAAGAGAATTAGCCAAATATTGCTTGATGTTTTCAAAGGTGTCTTGATATTCTTAATTCCATTGAAATTATTCCTATTTTTTAGAAGATGGTTAAAAGAGTGAAAATGATTAGCCAAATAAGAGATGAAACACTGAATGACCTATATCTTCCTTGTAAACTATGAAGCTACTTTAAGTTGGTAAGAGGTGGAATCTTAGTAATAGATCAAAATTTGGCTAGATCAACTTCAATGCTTGTATGAGACACAATTAATCCTAATTATTTGTTATATGTAACCTTAAAGACACTTTTTAGTGTTCAAATGTACACTATATTCATGGAGCCTTTTAAAGATTTTTTGTAATACTACTCAATGTTCTACATGAGTCTTTGATTTACCTAGAATGTCATTGATATAGTCTTCCATAATGTTGTGTATAAGGTCATGAAAAATTATTATCATTGCTATTTGATAAGTGGCACCAATATTACTTAAGCCAAATGACATGACTTTGTAATATAATATGCCCCATGGAGTAGTAAAAGACATTTTATGTTGATCTTAAGGAGCAATTTTGATCTAGTTATACCCTGAGAAACCATCCATGATAGATAACATCTCATAACTTGCTATAGAGTCCAAAATCATGTCTATATTCGACAATGCCAAATCATCTTTTGGGCAAGCCTTATTTAGGTCCCAAAAGTTGGTATACATAAGAATTCCTACTAGATTCATACTTACTAGTACTTGTTATCTATCTAATTTTCACCCCTAGGAAATTTTTTCAAGCTTTCGTAACTAGATGATAACATGGAATCAATTATAAGTTATGGGTGGCCTAATTGGTGAGTTGAATATCTAGATTGGGCTATCTCCCTTGATGTTTCACCCAAAACTAAAACTAACCTACTAAAATTACAAATAAAAGGGATATAAGAGGACTAAAATCAGAAAAATAACATGGAGGTGATGCACCAAATATAGTTTCCTCTGCTTGCCAATGTTTGCACTATGAAACTATAAAATCACAACCTGATTTTATAACTTCAAGACAACTCCTCCTACACAAGTGTTTATATATGAAGGCTATGGTTAGTATAATATATAAGGTGATTAGTAAAGAGGACTAAAGGAAGATACTAATGACCTTTCAACACTTGAACTCAAAAAACCATTTGATACACTTCATATGACCTATGAAAAGATAACTAACTCATATAGAGGCATGAATATAAAGGAAAAATACAAGGAAGTATTAAAACTATCAATAAAATTCATCTAAAATTCATTGAATTCAAGACCAATAAAGTGTAACTCAACTTTAATTTTATTTTAAGAGGAAATAATAAGTATCAAATTTTGTAGGGCTTTGCCATACCCATTTAGAGTTATATTAGATGCATTTTGAGGTTTCATTTCTATAAGAAGAGAATAAATAAGGAAGGATAGGATAATAAGAGAAATCATAAACTATCTTTCATCATCAAATAAGTTAAAAAATAGAAAGGAGTTGACACCAAGTCTACTAGGAGTGTGTTGTCATCTTGTTTCTTAACCTTTTATACCAAGTGTTGATGAGGATCTTCATGAAGAGTGGTATAGATGGACATCTTGTAAAACTTGATACTTATTTAATCTAACTCCATTTCCATGGATTTACACATATACTTATTTGAGGGAAGTTACAAGTTTTCCCATTTAAACTTGGCATGATTGATAATCCTCTATGTTAACCCTCACCTCTTGCAATGCTTCTCTTTCATTTGAGATTTGGAATTGAACTTCAAACTTCTTATCATCCCATATTATTTTCTATTAGGATTTGATCACTCAATAAAATTATAGTTTTTTACTTTGGAAACCTCCACCATGGCTTGTTACTTCATAGAGGTATTGTATTAGTTCATAGATGCCTTGTATGAGCATTGAAAATCAACTTACAGTTAAGTCTTCACACTTGCTTATCAAGAGAGTAATAAGAAATATTCACTGCTATAGAATCTTTAAGTAGCACTGAGAGTTAAGAATTGTTTTTATCACTATTTCATGACTTCTACTTCCTATATATATGATGTTATATTCTCCTAAAGATGCTCTAATAGCATTTTGACCTTTCAATTATTTAAACAAGTTTATAATTTTACCCTTTTGAGGCCATATTGGTCACATTTATTCCTTTAGGATTAGTTATTAACTTGAAACTTGTGTTATCACATGAAGGATTCTTAAATGACCTATAAAGGATTATAATTTCCCTCTCATAGCTTGGATAGTCTCTCCCAATATATTAGTAGTCTTGACCTATTTAAAATACTATAATTAGGCTCAAGAAAATAGTCTTTTAGGCCATTCTTCTATACATTTCCTCCCATAAGTTCCAACTAGTGGCTTTATCAGATGCCCATGGATATTTAGAGACTATACAAATAGTTTATATGCTATGCCAATCTATTTAATACACTTAAGAGATCAAAACACTCCATTGGGTCTCTTTGAGAGGTTTTAGTAGGGTTTTAGGGTCTCTACTTGTTAAGGATTTTTCATAAAGAAAAAATACTTAATATCCAAACCAATGCCACTATGTTGGATTAGGAAGACCCTATTAACACATAAAATAGCCACTTTAACACATTAAACTTCTCCTCCAAGTTCCCACGTGATAAAATTGGGCTTCTCAAATAACTAGGCCTGTTGGTGAACTCATGAGGTGATTGTTTAGGCATAAAAAGGAGTAAATGTGTTTGGTTTGAATTAGAAACACCCTTATGAGGTTTTTGAAACCTATCATGACATGTTCAAATAGTTATTTCAACTACATGACTCCTCAAGTCTCTTGGAACATGCATTAGGATACTGTTAGGTTTTATGAATAGTCATATTGAAGTGACCCTAACAATCCTTATTTAGCACTTTATTCATATTTCAATGAATTAAAACCTCATAGGATCTTTCACCCAGGTAGTTTTCACATCCAAAGGGCATTAACTTATCAAATCAACTCAACACTTACAATTTTTCTTTAATGTACTAGATGTAGCCCTATAGGTGTCTCAATAGGCTTCTTGAATATTGGTCCTTAAATTTAAGTTTTACTCAATTGGATTTGACCTTATTGATTATATTAATAAAGGTATAAAAATTATTCTTTTTATGACCTCTATAGACCCTTTTAATTCTTCCTATCCATCACAATTATGTCTTTTTCTCTCATATACCTGTAATAGGCATGTAGGTGTACTTTCATGCCTAAAGCCCTCTTCTTCAAAACAAAATTGAATCCAAGTGATAGTTTTCACTACATATAAAGGAATAAAAACCTTATAAAAATTTAAAATTATTTATCATTTCTTATATCCTTTCTTGAACTCCACATCAAATATAGAAAGAGCATATTCTTCAACTTTCAATAGGTAGACCTATCGGTCTTTATTAGGACTAAAAATTTCTTTCTTGTATTATGTTCTCTTTGAGCCTATTTGGAAAATGGTGACATTGTGTAAAATGTATTATCTTAATTTATGACTTGATCCATTCTCCCAATGGGCTCAAGTTACCTTGAGTCCTCACTTGAACATAACACAATCATTTTTTTGATGTTGTATAGTCCATTTAGTAAGGTGTCTATTTATCACATGACTGACTGTATATAAATGCATGCATTTACTTATTCAAACAAAAAAATCAATGAATTTATGAGCCTAATTTGATGTAAGTTAAATGTTTTAACCATTTATAGAGATGAGAAACCAATCTCATATTGGTTTCTCCAAGATGAGCCCAAGGGCACTATTGTTCTCTTAGACCTCTAACAAGCCTAGGACACTCAATCCAATAAGCTTGATTTTTTGTAATATTACTTAAAATAAAGTATCATTAACATTCTTTAAGATTATTCATTAGTCATATGCACTTTATTTTAACTTCCACAACATATATTCCATGCAATAACATACCATTTTCTACCTACTTTTGTAGTACAAGTCTATAGGTACTTATTTCACTTTAGTGCTCACTCTACTTCACATGTAATCTCAAAATTATCCATTATTTATATGAATTATTTCATACTTTTTGAGGTATCTCAAACAAACCTTTCCTAGTTCATATCAACTTGCATATAGACTTGTAGGTGTTTATTTTAGGCTTGACACCTTCTTTCTTCACCCTATGACTGATTCTCTTGATTTGGATGATCCCATAGATGGTGAGGTGAAGTTAAAAAATCAATTTTAGAACATTTTTAAATATTAAACTTGCATAGTTATTAAACATTTTCCATCCCACTTGTATACCTATAGCTATTGTTATGCATAACTACATTAGCTCTTGGTATCTTTGTTCTTCAATAAGCTTAGAGAGAGTTTGCTTGTTTGATAAGGGTTACTAAAAAATCATGGAAATTTCAAGGAATAATAGGATTTTACCACTATTTTAGCTACTCCTAGGATGTATTGAGGCTTATTCATTAGTCACATGTTTACATTCACTCCTTTACTCTTAGAAGCTTGTTAGAGGATATTAAAACTAGTGACCCTCATGATCTGTTGTTTACCACTTGAGGAGGTTTTTAAGAGGAGTGGGAGGTTGATAAAAATTTAATAAAGACCACTTGAGGTGAGAGAACATTCAAATCAATAAAAACCCTACTTTTAGCTTTTCATCTAGATCTATAGGTCATTCAAAGTGGAGGTTTTGATCTTTTGATATTGGCATGTGCTAAGTATTTACTGATAAATGGTGTGATAAAGATAATATGGTATGACATGGTCTCACATAATCATTAATTTTAAATAATTATCTCATAAATGCCTTGAAATAATTGAAAATTTATCTTATCGGGTTTCAATTAACCTTTTTACACTTTAACTTCTTAGCGATTGTTCATAAATATAAGGGGCTTGATAAGACAACTAATGCCACAAATTGGAAGGGAATTAAGGTCCGCTTATTTTACCAAGAGATTTGGTTCCAACTCTCTTTCTCCTCCATGAACTATCCTAAAACTAGTGACCTTTCTAAGCTTTCCAAGTAGACCTATGAACCTGATGGAGAAATGATATAGGTTTTTCCTTGTTTGGCTATGTAACTCTTTCATTTGCATAGATTTGGATTTGAGGGATTTGGGAGGAGCATTGGATAGGCTTATAAGTGAATCCTTTTAAGATTTATTTTTCAAATATACCTCCATAGGTTTGTTTTCTTCAAGAAACTACCCATTTTACCTTCTATAACTATTGGAGTTGATGAACTAGGTGGTTATGAACCTTTCCTTGACTCTTATGGAGGTGGAGAAATGTGCCAAGACATTTCTCACCCTTCTTCCCTTAAAACTCTCTCATTATGCCTTACTTTTGTAGAGTAAGATTATGAGATGTTTTAGTCTATGCATTAGTTAAGAAAACATCTATAAAGAAGCATATAGACACTAAAACACCAAGCTTACTCCCTCAAGGGGTGTTTATAGTGAATTTTAAGAGCTATTTAAGAAAGGAATACCATCAAAAATTCTAAATAACATTTCTCCTTCCAAGAACATCCAAAAAGTGTGATTTTCCTTGGATTTGGTGCTCTAAGTCTGCGTTAATGAAGAGTAGCATGCTCCTCCATCATTTCATAGTGTACCAATGGATTATGCTCTCAAGATTTGTTAATAATTTATGCATAGTAAGTTTGTATGACTGAAGCTTAAAATGGAAGGTTATTTCTAGTGGGTTTGATTAGTGTTGTACATGAGATATTTTATCAAATTACATAGTTTTCTTGGGGACCTATTATCCAAGAATAACTATATAGGGATCTTCACATGATAACATATTAGGGAGGGTGAAACATAGGTCATAAAACACTATTATAGGTATAGGCATGGGATCACATATCCATTATATAACTAGTGGGGCTAATATACCAGAGGGGACCAAAGGACCCCTTAGATTTGGGGTGGTACCTTATAAGACCAAGCATGCCCTAGATGAGATGTATGATAGATACTTTATTTATCACCCCTACTTAGGGACACAATGGATGTGGGTGGAGGACTTGTTCATGATCATGTATATGATCACTCCATGTTACATCATAGGGTATCATGATTATGTGGTGGAGTGATATAGGTTAGATTGAGGTCTAATGGTAGTTTGGTATGTAGTATGATGTCTTAGAGGGTCCACACTATTTTTCACATGTGACTAGGGAGATTAGGGAGTGGGGACCACTAGTGCCCAAGGATGAGGCAATTATAGACTATGGTAGGGTGTTCCACATTAAATGGGATTACATCAGAGGGGTTTTAGATGTAAGGGTCATCAATTCTTATGTCACATAATGGATCAAGGTGAGACCTATCTAACTAATGAGTCCATTACCCCAATAGCTAATCCTACATTAGAGGTGGTTGAAGATGAGAAGAGATTAGGGATAAGCCCCAACACATCAACAGGGTTAGGTGTTGGTACAACCAATGATCCCATATATAATTCCTTTGTAGGTAGTATAGACTAAGGTACATCAAGATCTTGAAGAGGATATAGATATGGCCGAGATTGGTGAGTAGGATGTGGACATGGGGGATGCCCTAGGTGGTGATGGGGGGCCATAAGATAGGTATAGGATAGGCATGACCCTTTGACATAGGTGTAGGTACAAGTAAAGGTTTGGGAGGGGTATGGATATCTAAAATAGGGAGGTTTGTAAAGGACCAATATTTTCTATATAAACTCCAGAGGGAGATTATTGCATGCCTCTTAAATATTGCCAAATTATAGAGCATTATGGTTGGGTTGAAGGCATAGTTGGTGACTACCTAGGGAGAGACTACCAGGATACAAAGTTTTATTATAGTTAGAGATGTAGATATTATAGGTCTAAGAGGATAAGTGGCATAGTTAAAAGGGGTTCATGCCCAATTAGCCACATGAGATATGGAGCTACTAATAACAGTTGGGGAACAATATAGATCTTAGGTGGATAGGGAGATATGAGGAACGAGACAAGGCTCATTGATTTGGAATGGATATAGGATCATAAGAAGCTAGAGCTTTGGCTAATGTGATTTCAACCAAGGATGATGCCTTAAACATGAAGGATGATGTCCTATGTACCAAGGATGAGATATCCTATTAGAGGTGGGAATATGAGGCAATAATTCCTATGAAGAGGAGAGTGGCTTCTTATAGGGATTATATGAGATCATAACAGACTAGATAAACCAGGTCTAGGCATGAGACCAAGTTAGAGTAGTTAGTGACACAACCAACAACACAATGAGTAGTCATGGGGCCTCCACCACCATGTACACTAGTAGTGCTAGCATCAGGGATGGGTTAGAGATTTCAACAGAGTCCCCCTAAGGATGAGCATGATCAAAGCTGACTCTTTTACCTCTTATATTCTCACAATGTAGAAAATATGATTTTGAGAGATATATATGACATTGATTTTTGGATTATTTATAATTGTACATGGACTCTTAATATTATTTGATTATCAAATGATGTTTACATTTATATTGTTCTTGTTTACAATATGTTTTGGATATGCTAGTTTCAAGAGATGCACATCCTTAGTTAGCATATTTATGTTGACGTATTTGTATTTTTTTGCTTTATGTATGACTATATTCTAGAGGATCATTTAGGAGATGCATGTCCCAAACTAATCATATAAATAGTTAATTACACTCACAATTTATGTCAAGAGATGCACATCTTGTATAGAGGTTTGTTTCCAAAATTAGCCTAGGATATATCTTGTGTTAGGTATTGGGTATGGTGTGTTAAAAAATGATCTTTGGAATCACATTGAATTTTGGATTTGGAAAACTTGGTGTTTACTATAACAAATTTAAATTATGCATCATAATTATGAGTAACTTATAATAACATTGTATTTCTATTTACACTTGACTAGTTCACATATGAATATTTATATCTAAGGATAATGATAAAAAATTACCAACACCAAAGTTACAACTATCTACCTTTAAACAAAAAATAAAAACAAAAACAAAGATAAAAATAACAATACAAAAATGTAACATAACTTGAATTCTTGATATGAACAATCAATATTTAAGTAGGATCAAAGCAAGAATAAATGTTTAAACAATTTGACATCAAGATATAAAAAATCAAGATCCACATGTATTAATGATATGTACTTGAAAATTAAACAAATAAATAATAATTTAAATAAAAATGTAAACAATTCAATCCCATGTTAAGGCTAGACTCAAAATATATACAAGATGTATTCAAACACAACAAAGAAATAATATAAGAATAAGATAAAATATTAAAACAAAAGACAAAAATAAAGGCAAAACGAAACACCTAGAAACAAATTAAAAAAATACTAATAAAAATGAATGAATAAAAAAACAACAATAGATAAAATAATAACTCAAAAAAAACAATGAAAACATAATAAAACACCAACAAATAAAATAAAGACACAACACAATGTAAATAGAAACTAATGAACAAAAAAAAACATCAACAAAAATAAAGGAAGAGATAACAAAGAAAAAAAGAACAATAATAAAAATAAAATAAACACACACAAACAATGGTTAATAAAAATGTTAGTGCAAATGGAAAATAAATTGTTCATGCAAGTATAATAGAGGCATTATGCTCTATAACAAGGTGACCCCTAATCTAAGAAACAAAGATACTGGAACAATGAAATAAGAATAATGGATATAAATTTTCCCCAAGTGATAGGGAAACAAATCAAAACAAAATTAGGTGAAAATAGAAGAAAATGAAGGGGTGGCCAAGTCAACTCTAGATGCATGAGGAAAGTGGGTGTTGCCTACATAGTTATATAGATGCAAGATCCATTATTAACTTTAGACCAAATTTAGCTCTCCTAGGATGTGGGATAGAAGAAAAGTGATGATAAGAAACATGATTGATAATGTGTTATAGAGTAATAAGGAAATGGGCTCATAAAATGGTGAGAGCATGAGACATTGGGCTAATAAGTATGGGGAAACTAAAGGACAAGTGGTTACTTGTGAATTAGTGAGGATGCCTAGAATCCTTAAGGCAAAGAAGTGGTTTATTTGAGATTTTTTAGGATTGTATATATCAATTTGAAATGTTTTTGGAAATTTCTAAGCATCTCAAATCAATTTAGGATTATGAGATATAAATTATTCCAACTCACAAAATGGTGAGAGCATGGTTCAAGTTACTCATAAAATGGCAAGAGTACTTAGGACCAAAATAAACAAAGGTTCAAGGCAATGTTTTTGTTCTTTTGTTGTATCAATTTCTAATGTTTTTGTGTTTTTGGGATAAGAAATAGAAATAACATATTAAGAAAAGGCATAGGTAACTACCTAACTGAGGAGATGCACATTCACAGGTAAGAGTTCAAACAATAGCTAAACTGGTTGCAATGGGGATCATGAATATAAAAAATTCCATAAAAAAACACTTAGCTAAGGAGTTGCACATCCATAGGTAAGTAAAGAGATAAACTATCTAAAATGTCAATTTTGATCCTATCAAGGCAATAATTCCTATCAATTAACAACAAATTAATAATATTATACAGTGTTGAATAAATCTGAAGAACCATTCAACAGTCAAAAACCATGTGTTGACATATCCTTTTGTACTAGTCTATAAAAATAAGATACAAAATACTATTCAGGCTAAACTACTTTGTATAACATGCACTAAATTTGTCATGAATATTTAAGAATCATAATCAGGATCATAATTGATTATTGGATAGAATGGTCCAGGTTACAATGGCCCAAAGTGGAAAGGAAATAAGTTTGGTGGAATATAAATGATCCAAGTGAAAATGGTCTAGGGGTGCAATTGTCTAGAGTAGTAAAAGAATATTTTTCTAAGTAGAATGGTCTAGGTTAATACAAAGGTCCAAGATAGAATGATATAGAAAATAAATGGTCCCAAATATGATGGTCCAAATTATAACGGTGGAATAAATGACTTTGGCACATATTTTCCCCAAGTAAGGGCCCTTATAGACAAGGGTTCAAAAAGGTTAAAAAGCATAAAATTGTTTGAGATGTATTATATTCATGGTTTTGGGATCTCTTCATCATTTGGAGGAGCCAATCTATATGCCCCCGATCCATAATTTACTATGAATATATATAGGCCTAGCCAATTGGGTTGAAATTTACCCTTCTTATTACATTAAAAATTAGTTTTATTTTGATTTTCCTTCAAGACCAAGTCACCAACTTCAAAATCCTGAAAGAGAATGTGCTTGTTATAGTTTCTATGTAATATATTTTGATATGCTTACAAGTTATCTAGGGTAATTAAATACTTACCACCAAGGAGTTCAAGCTCTTGCAACCTAGAAACTCTTTAATCTTCATCATCCTATATGTTCTCCAAGGATACCCATAGTGAAGGTAGATCGATCTCAACTAGGATAATGGCCTCTGTACCATAAACAAGGGAGTATAGAGTGGCACCTATGGGGGTTCGAGACTGGTATGATAATCCTAGAGTGCAAGAAAAAATTGCAAGAGCTAATTATGCCTAAGATCATTGATAATGTTATTTATGATTGTGGCAATGGTTTTGTTAGATGCCTCATCTTGACTGTTGCCTTGTGGGTTATATGGTGTGGATCTCTTATGCTTGATTTTAAACATGGTGCAAAGAGCTTTAACATCTTAGTTTACAAATGATATACCAGTATAGGATATAACAAGGGCTAGGATCCATATCAAAATATGATATGGTAATGGATAAACTTGGTAATATGCTTCTCAACAATGTAAGTAAGAGGAATTAACTTAATCCATTTAGTAAAATACTCAGTAGTAGTGAGAATTTGTTTATGGCCCTCAAAAAAGGTTAGGTTGATTTTATTAATGAAATTGATGCCCCATGTAGAGAATTGTCATGGTGTATTGATTGGTTAGAGTGGCAAGGAAGGTACGTGTATCAAATTACCATGTTATTGGAAAGAAACACACTTCTTGATGTGATTCCAAGCATCTATTTCCATCTTGGGCCAATAGTATCCTATTTGAGGAGTTTCTTGGCTAAGACTACACCATTGTTGTGGGCCCTACACATTCATTCATGAAACTTTGTAGGTACTAGCTTGGATTCTCCCTAAGACAAACAACAAAGAAGAATTTCATCATAGACCTTATGATAAAGCATGTTTCCTAGGATTGTGTAATAGGCTATGCAATGAAGGAAGATTTTTTGGTAATTATGTTTAAGGTCGAGAGGAAAGAATTAGTCATCTAAATAGTTATAAATGTCTTGGAACCAAGGTATTTTAGGTGGGGGATTGGGACTAGCAATGGTGCATACCCTCTCTGAATCTGTCAATATGTGAGTAGGATTTATAATATTGTCAATGATAAAATGATATTATTTGTAGACACCTAAAATTCATTTAGTGTCAAAATGCACCTTAATCATTCTTCTTAAGTTTATTAATAATTATTCTTAATTTAATAATTAACATTTCTTCCTAAAATCAATTAATTGATTTATTCAAATACTTTTGAAAAAGTTAATTTTGAACCTTTTATTCTTTATTTTAATTATTCAATTCCCTATTTACAAATTAAAACTTCTCCCACTTTTCTCTTCCTCATCCCAACCAAATCCATGAAAACCTCCACTTTTTATGGCTCCTCCATTGAGTTGTCAATCCATTTTGACTAAGTCTACTAACCAACCCCTCCTTTTCCTCACTTGGTTGAAATAGTCTCCATCCTCATGGATGAGGACTCATCCTCAATAGTTGATCATTTGGAACCTTGAAAAAGTCCAATTGATCCTCCACCATCAGATCATAATCTAGGCTTCTATAAATAAGTTTAAGAATCCTCATTTGAAAATAACAAAATGTCACAATCAATCATAAACCTTGAGAAATCACAATAAAAATATATCAAATCATAATCAAATCTTGCATCCAAAGAAAACCAAAGTTAATCTTTTGCATCCAAATGTTGCCCATTTCACCTTTGCATTAGAGGAGTGAACACCACATTTTAATAGAGCAAATCGGATTTGAATCGCAATGGAGGATTCTTGTGTCTAAACTATGAAGGTTTTGATTGTTGTTTCTTACATTTTTTGCTATAACTCTGGTAGAATTTAATTTAGAATAGACTTTTTCTTTATCTTTGCACTTTTTAATTCATATATTTTTGGCATGCCTTGTGGGACCTACCCACTTCTTTTTAATCTTCTTGTTTTATTGGTGCACATATACAATTTTGCTTTCTTAGTTTTTGTTGTTTTTTGCCTATCTCTTGCATTTAATTCATGTGGTTTTTTAGTTGGTATAGACTATAGGTTGTTGTCTAAGATTTTATGTTTGAATCTACAATAATTTTAGAGCACATTTCAGAAATTTTGTTAGATTGAACAACATTTTTGTCACAATTTTGTGCTTTTTTATTTATTTTCTAAGTTAACAATGATTTTGTACTAGAACAATTATTTCATCCAAACATACCAATATCATTCTACCTTGTAGTGATTTTATCATAACTCGAAGTGAAATTGTCATTTGGTGTAGTGATTTCATGTTTTTTTGTAGTGATTTTGTCATTTGGTGCAACAATTTCATCTTTACCTGCAACATTTTTATGCAATAGTAATTTTGTTGTTCTATATAGAAATTTTGTTGAGCATAATAGTGATATTATTTCTGTAAGCCTTTTCTATTTTTATCTTTTTCCTATGAGATTATTTTACAATTTCACTTTTTTGACTTAACTGTGTAACAATGATTTCATCACAGAGGCTTATTTTTTATGTGTTTTTCATTTCTTTTTACATGTTATCTTATTCCTTAGCCCAAGAAAAACAAACTAACACCTTGTTTTCAAAATCTTGGCCAAAGACAATTGTAAAAAAAGGAAAAAAATCAAACTAACTTTATTTCATTTATTTTCACTAACATCTTTCATTTTTAGTCTTTAACATTCCTAGTAAATAAGTCACACTTTATTTTCTATGGAGTAAATCTATTTGTTATTTTTATCTTCTTGTTTGGTTGCAAAGGTGGTGTATGCTCTTTCCTTTGCATCATGTTGGTGATGATACTTGAAAATTAAAAGTAATCTTGTAACTTATCTATTACCCTAGTTGATCTTGCATATGCTCTTTCTTTGGCATCATGCTGGTGATGATACCTGAAAATTAGAAATAAGTATTAGCTCTTTATTTTTATTTTGTTAGGGGCTCTATTGACCTTGGATTTCAACACCATGTAATAGGACAAATCTTATTTTTGTGTGGATTATATAAATCGAGACCCAACTATTTCAATTACCTAAATGGTTGTGTGTTTTAAGCACACCATGATGTGAGGGGATTCTATGTTCTAATACCCAGAGTTTCAATATCTGACTCAAGATATGATATTATTGATTATCAACACAATAAGACCCCTACAGCTATATTAGACACTTTGGGACAAGACCCAATAATGTGTATCTATATATCAATCTCTTCCATAGTTTTATTTCCCTTGGATAAGCTTGTGTATAACTTAATCTTAGGATTTTCTCTTTGCCATTCAACTTTGGTACATCAATTAGTGGTCAGTGCTGAGAAGTTACTTTCTACACAACCTTGAAACTAGACTCAGTGGTCCATGGGCATGGTAGGATCCTCCATGGTTATCACCTTGAAATATTTGGCCGTAGTTGAGAGCAAATACGAGTAAGTGACAACAGAAAGCCCATAAGTTGTTCAAAATCCTTTATCCTAGTTTTCACCCTTTATGTGTAATTTTTTATTTATTTAGAATATAAATTCTTTTTTGTTTCCTCTTGATTTACCATGTGCTATAAATCCTTGTTTGTAAATAAATTCTTTTGAGTATTAATGTTATCCTAAAAATCACAACTTTCTCTTTAAAAAGTTCAAAAGCATTTAGTTAGTATTCAAACTTTTAGTCACTTTAGTACTTTGCTTTACTAGAGTCTAATTTCAAGTATTTTTCATTAGTGAGTTAAGTCTTTCCTTGGTAGTGTTACCCATTACAATAAGTATTTCATCTTGGAACAAACCCTTGACCAATTTTTTCTTGAATCATAATCTCAATAGTCCATATTATAACCTAAGATTTAATCCAACCAATTTTGATTCAAATCCATATTTGAATTATTGTCAAGTCAATCACCAAGTCAATCCAAATCCAAGTTTGAATATGTATTCACCCTCATCCATCCATCAATCAAATACAAACTTTAATAGTCATTCAAGTTTTCCAAATCAACCTTTCTATAGTCTTCAAAACCAATCCTTTGATTTTTAATCTAGTTCACCCCTAAACTCAAACCCAAACTTCTTCACCAATCCATCTAGTTCCAACCTTATAACCAATCTAAAATAAACTTTTGATTCACCTTTACCATCACTTTCAAATATATATTTGAACTAAAGTTCATTCATAAACCAAATTCCCATTCAGTCCAATCTAAATATCTTTCATCCAAATCAAACGTTCAACTCCTATGCCCTTCAAAACCAACCTTTTTTATATTTATCAAAATCAATCATTTGATTTTGCATCCAACCCATTCCCAAGCTTGAACCAAACTACATCAAATTTACATTTTTTCACAAACCCAATAGATTCAATTCCATCAACCTTCACAAATCCATCCTCCCAATATCAAGCTACTTCTCTAGCTAGGGAATCCCAAAAAAATTCATATCAACATCACCTTACCACTAGTGACCTATTTTACAAAACCAACCAAGTCTCCCTCCACTAATTATGGCACTGATTCTAACATCCCCTATCAAACTAGCAAAGGGCATCCAATTATAGCACTCCTACCATCTAGTGTCACTCCATCCCTAGAGTTACAATAGTTACAACACTCCTAGCTTATCAAAAATAGTACCGTGCCTATTAAGAGTAAATTCACTCCATTAGGAGAACCTTATTATGTATTCTATCAAAAATTGGTCACTACAAACCTAGTCACATTTCCAAACACCAAATACTTTGAGCCAAATGTCTTAAAACCTAAGTGGTATAGAACTAATGAATATTCTGATTATCAAAAAATTGAAGTTTATTCTCTAAACCATTATAGGAGACTAAAGCATTATATCCAAGATTTGATTGACAAAGGGTACATTAAGGTAGAGCCAAGTGTATCCACATCTAAAAATCATAGCTTGGGGACATACCAAGATGTATTTATCGATCCTAATAAATCCACACCACTTCCAAGTCAAGGTTATAATCTTTCATCCATTTCTTAAGATCCAAATTTTGACACATACATTTTTAACCAATCCATAACCAATCAAAATTCCTTTGAAAACCATGGTTTACCATCCATTTTTATGAAGAGCCCATATTTATTGAAGATCTTATTTTCAACCAAAAACCTATCTTTGATTAAGATCCCATTTTTGACCAAGATCCCATCTTAGACAAAATCTCCTTCAACCAACATAGCCTACTACCCATTGTCCAAACACCCAAATCCTTGTCACCTATCAAATCTCCCATCACCCCACAACATACACCCCAAGTGATAGAGGTACTTATAAATTAAAAAAACCATGGGAAAGGAATTATCAAACCCATCCATTTTTAAGTGAATGTTAGATCGCATATCATCAGCTACAAACCATGTGAAATTCAATTCAAAGATGTTAGTGATACTTTTGTGGTTTCTAAAGTAACTACATCCATAATTAAAATATGATCTATTCATAGTCTCTATGAGGACTTTGCTACCATCACTCCTTTCATAAATATCACCATTTCTACTTTCCATATTTCAAGTCAGTATCATAGAGATTTTTATTGGTACCAATGATCTTACTTAGAATTAACTTCCTTCTATGATAATAACATAATTGCAGACTTCCTAGCTGATCTACTACCAAAAGAATATCAAGAAATATCTACATATTTTGATGAATAATAAGTTTACCTCAATCAAAATAAAACTTGCAATCCAAATATAAAATCCACACCCCATAGTGAAAAATTCTTTGAATCACTGTCAGATGATCAAAATACAAATTGCAGTCAAAATCCCAATCAAAACATAGAAAATCAAAAATATGAGTCCTTTAGTGAAAACCTCTTTGAGGTGATATTGGACAATCCTAATCTGAATCCTAATAAAACAAATCAAAAAAAAAACCTTGGTGAAAACCTTTCTAAGGCACCAATGGCTAAGAATATTAACATATCCTCTGCATTAGCACATTTGTAGGATGGATCCCCATCACAAGTTGAAGATATCATTGGAAAATCATTAATTGCTCAAATCATCCAACTTGTAGTTACTCCTGGTCTTGTTGAATGTGAGATTATTGGTCCCATTCACCCTTTACATCATGACTCATATACTCATCCCTAATATAATTCTATCACTTCAAATCCTTCATGCACTCAACACACACTTTCATCCAACATACTTTTTACTTCACCATATCTGGTAACACCCTCCATCATAGGGGATATGACTATATCTTAGTAAATTTGGAAGAATCCAACTTAGAAATAAATGAAGTTACTAAAGACATCTCTGGAGCACATACCTAAAATATCAATAATGGTAAACATCGACATCTTGAACCCTTTTTTAATTGAGATGTCAAAAAACAAAAAAAATTAGAAAGAGAAAGATAAAAAATTCATCCAAAGGTGAAAACCATTTTTCTGACACCTTGGGAAAGTATCCTGATGGAAATTAATTTTTGGCACCATGCATAAAGTAATTAGTTGTTTATAAATACCCTACACTTGGGGGCAAGATCATCCATTCCAGTCCTATGCATTCTAAATCATCCCACCATCCTTACCCATCTTACAAATTCTTTAATCCCATCTTGTTACCCTAAACCCATCCATGGTTACTTATCCCAAGTTATCCTAAAGTATATTTACCCATCCTATGATTATCTAATCCATCTTGAAAATCCTCTTTAACCATCATATACCATCTTTGAATACCCTTACCTATCCAAAACCTTCCTTAAAAATTTAAACATATTGAAACTCATCTAATCCTTGCCATCATAAAACCATCCTTCTTCCCATATTGACCTTGATAAGGAAGTGGAAAAATCTTGAGACATGTTCTTAAAAACATCTCGGTGTATCCTTTCAATGCTATTTTGATGACTAGACACTTGGTTCTTACATCATGTATTACCTAAAGTTATCATCCTAATTCCAATCCATTCTTATTCATCCATACTCCATATATAATGTATTCCATCCATCCCCTACCACTTACTCTTCAGTGCTAGAATATCGTTTTCCATTTGTTGGTATTCTTTGTATATACACCTATAACCTCCAATAAAAACAAAAAAAAAAAAAAAAATCTAACAAAATTAAAAAAATTGAAAAAATTAGAAAAACCAACAAAATGCAAAATCCAAAATCCAAAAATAAACTCCAAGCAACAATCCAAAAATATTTTGTCTTTAGTTACATACACTAGTCATACCTTATGCGAATTACTCATCGAACATTTTAACATTGTAAAAAATCACTATGCCAAAGGGTTCTACTCTAGCCAAGGACATCCAAAAAAATTATTTTCTTACTTTTTTTAGTCATTTGATTATTTTTATGTATAGTTATTTACTTTATTTTACATCATGTTTGTTTACTTTCTTCTACAATGTTCATTTACTTCTATGTTTACTTACATCATTTTCATTATTTCAAACATCTCTTTATCTTATCTTTATTGTTATTTCTTGTGTCTAGATCACTATGTGTATTATTAATGGTGTTATTAGGATCTTCCATATCATGATGCAATAAGTTTTATCCTTGTGAATCTATTAGTCCTTATGTGTATTACATGATAGTCACCATGATTTTTATATACCATTGGTGCATATTATCATACGCAATATAAAAAATCAAGTGGATCAACTCTTACTCAATTGGAATTATCCTCAAAAATCCAATATAAAGAATAAAATAACCACAAGGCAGCTATCAAACCATTCCACATTCTCAAGTTAATGCATATGTGTGTCATCTCTCTCTTTCACTCATCCTTATCTCATCCATGTTGTCAAATAACTGTATCCATTATCATTAACCCATGTCATCACTTCATTTATTTGTAAATGTTTGAATATAAATCATCCACCATCATTTCCTAATCATTTTGTTTAATCTCCCACACATGTCAATTGGGATCGACAAAATCACATTTTTAATCTTTTCTCCATCATCCACTCATAATGTGCAATCATTAAATTAAGTTTAGCATCAATGGGTCAATCTTACATTACATCATCACTTTTCTTGTGGTATTGGGAGAACTACATATGTTCTGATATCCTTGCATAAAAATTATATAAGTGGGTTATATAGGTAGTGCTTAGAGACATAGGGTCTCTAGGGTCAGCTTGGACATCACCTTTCCCATTATCCATTTCATCCTCATTTTCTATTTTCATTTAGTCAAAGTGTTATATCTCCTTATCCATGCTTGCAAATATAATTTTGTAAATCTTTATCAAAAATTAGACAATTTATATTTTTAATTTTCTAGCCTCTTGCTTACCATGATTGGGATATATTATTCCCAAATTTGCTCATGATCCTTGAGTCTGAGCACAATCTAAGCATATAGTCTTTAAAGTGGGATATGTACTTTTTCCCAATATCTTCTCTGGCATTTAATAGCTAGGGGTAAATAGGTTTACACGTACCCTCTACAATTTTGCAAACATTAGTATTGAGACAAGTATATGTATTATTGATAATAGTTTTCTCATTTCAATTTATCCATGATATTAATTATTCATCCATTTTCAAATTTAAGACAACATTAAATCACATTATTTTAAGATTGTTTTCAAAATCTTGTAATCATTTATTGACATAAAATCCACCAATAATTTGTAAGTCAATAACTTTTTTCTATTTATCGATTTGTAGTTTATTATTGCTGGGATATACCATTCCCACACCCACTACTTCAGCCCCTGAGCCATTATCAAACAACAATAAGAAAGCACTCTCTAAATAGTTTAAATTATTTATTTTTAATTCAAAATACCTAGTATCACCTTACTAAAGGCAACTCTTTTACATTCCCAACACATTGTAAATTTGATATTAATCATGAAATAGCTTGATTCTTAATTCATCCATTTAAATATTTCCTCTGTTCATCAATTTTGAGTGTTTGTCCATTTCTCACACAAACCCTCGAGGGGGCATCATCATACTCATTTTCATTCATTTGGGGTAAATTTTTGCTTTTCTATCATCAACACTCTACTTCTATTCTTCAAACCAATATTGCTTCACAACACCATTTCAAAGAGTGGAAAATGTAGACACCTAAATTTCATTTAGTGTCAAAATGCACCTTAACCATTATTCCTAATTTTATTAATCATTCTTCTTAATTTAATAATTAACATTTCTTCCTAAAATCAATTAATTGATTTATTCAAATACTTTTGAAAAAGTCAATTGTGCACATTTTATTCTTTATTTTAATTATTTAATTCCCTATTTATCAATTCAAAATTTTCCCACTTTTCTCTCCCTCATTCCAGCCAAATCCATGAAAACCTCCACTTCTTATGACTCCTCCACTGAGTTGTCAATCCATTTTGACTAAGTCTGCTAACCAACCCCTCCTTTTCCTCACCTGGTTGAAATAGTCTCCATCCTCATGGATGAGGACTCATCCTTAACTATTGATCATTTGGAACCTTAAAATATTTCAATTGATCTTCCACCATCAAACCATAATTGAGGATTCTATAAATAAGTTTGAGAATCCTCATTTAAAAAGAATAAAATGTTACAATCAATCACAAATCTTGAGAAATCATAATCAAAATCTAGAAAATTATAATCAAATCTTGCATCCAAAGTGAATCAAATTAAATATTTTGTATCCAAATGTTTCCCATTTCACCTTTGCATTGGAGGAGTGAGCACCACATTTTAATAGAGAAAATCATATTTGAATCGTAATGGAAGATTCTTGTGTCTAAACTATGAAGGTTTTAATTATTGTTTCTTGTATTTTTTGCTCTAACTCTAGTAGAATTTATCTTAGAATATACTTTTTCTTTGTCTTTGCACTTTTTAATTCATACACTCTTTGACATTACTAGCAATTTGCATCATGGATCCAATTATTTCCATTACATCGACTAATCTATTATTGGCCCTTAGTACCTATTCAAATTATAGGGACTAGAAGTGAGACTTAAGATTATCCAAAATATGCTTATAGGGTGCTATCTTGTCATATTAAGTCTGATATTGATTTATGATCTGATTAACAATCAACTGATAATCCCCATAAACCATTAATCACTAGATATCCCATTGCACTACAAGATGAAGTCTTCTAATAAAGGCCTCACACTTGGCAATATTTTTGGTACAATGAAAGTTAATATGAAAAGCTTTGGGGATTAGGTTACCTTATAGTGTAATCAATAAAATGCCATCCCTAGATCCTCAAGATGTAAAGGAGTCATCAAAGTATCATTTCCACTATTCAAGTTCATGTAACACTTCTTCAATTGTCAGAATAGAATCATCTAGAAAATTAAATGTGAATGGTTGAGTGTATACAATAAGAGAAATCTGATCTAAAATGACATTCCCCTTGATAGGATTTTGGTTAAGGTACTTAAT
The DNA here is from genome assembly GCA_037957365.1 of Torreya grandis. Lineage (NCBI taxonomy): Eukaryota > Viridiplantae > Streptophyta > Pinopsida > Cupressales > Taxaceae > Torreya > Torreya grandis. The sequence goes on from JARHVA010000929.1 coordinate 4,121,965, forward strand.
ATAAAATTTTATAAAAATCATGACCCACTTAGCCATGCAGTCTATAAGAGTTACTTTGGATAATAAATATTTGAGAGGGCCCACTTTAGTAATAACAATAGTTTTATTCTTCAGCATGTAGTGTCACAACTTTTGGGAGGCAAACACCATTGCTAAATAAGCCTTCTTAATAGGTGTATAATTATGTTCATATGCCACAAGTGTGTATTTAAAATATTAAACTACATTTTCCTTTCCTTGTTCATCATGTTGGGCCAAGAGTGCACCCAATGCATATTATGTGGCTAAAATATAAAGAATTAATAGTTGTCCAAGTGTTGGTAGTCTCAAAATTGTAGGTTGGATAAGTATGTTGTGAGTTTTGAAAATGCTAGTTTACATTCAACATCCCATTGAAAAGTGACCCCTTTCTTCAAGAGGTGTGTAAGAGGATGGCACTTATCTACCAGTTGTGAAATAAACTTGTAAATAGATTGAATCTTTCCTTATAGGATACAAAGATATTTTAGATTATATGGAGGAGGCATCTCCATGATGGCCTTAAACTTTGAAGGATCCACTTCAATCCCTATTTGTGACATAATAAATCCTATAAACTTTACCAAAGTGATGCAAAAGACACATTTCTTAGGATTCAGATGAACCTTGTACTCACAAAGCCTCTCAAAGATTATTCATAAAACATCAAGATGTTTGACACATGTTCTTAATTTTTCTTGGATGTCATCAACATAGTCCTGAACAATATCATGCATCATTTCATGAAAGATGACAGTCATAACATGCTCATGGGTGGCTCTAACATTCTTCAATCCAAAAGTCATGACTTGGTAATAGAATGTTCCCCATGGTGTGGTGAACATAGTTTTATGCTAATCTTCTTGAGCAATCTTGATTTGATTGTATCTTGAGAATATATCTATGAGGGAAAAAATCTCATACCCCATAGTAGAGTCAACAATCATGTTGATGTTGGGTAGAAGAAAATCATCTTTAGGACATGCCTTATTGATATCTCTAAAATCAGTACAAATGCATATACCCTATAGTTTTTTACTTACTTGGACTATATTTGATATCTATTCAGAATAGTCTAGTGGTCTGATGAAGCCAACTCCTAATAGTTTCTCTAGTTATACCTTTAATAGAAGTGCAATACATGGATGATATTTTCTTAATTTCTACTTGACTGGCTTAGCATTTGGATGTATAACAAGGTAATGCATAACCAATTCAAGGTCTAGGCCTGAAATGTCAAAATAAGCCTATGCAAAGATATTAATGAAATCCCTTAGAATGGTGACAATGTAGTCATGATATTTATTGGTGAAGAAGGCTCTGACATAAATAATTTTGGAATCATCATAATATCTTAGGTTCACTTCAGTGGTATTTTTAACGAGGAGTGTATAATTATCTTCTAAAATAGTGGGTAATGTTTGGCCCTGGTCCTCTTCTTCCACTTCAGATTCTGGTGGTTCCTCCCAAAGCTCTAGATAATGAGATGAATCTGAGTCTACCAGTTTAGGTAACAACAAACTAGAAAATATCTCTAAAAAATCTAGATCAAGGTGCTCAAAGACTTTTGTTGTTCAACTGTGATATTAGCACTAGCTATAGAACTAGGACATAGTGGACATTGCATTTCTTTTAGAGATGAGAAAATTTCCCCATCTAAGAGATCCTAAAATAAGTTTTCATTCAAGGGCTTGTCATTTTATTTACTTTTTCCCTGATCAACAAGTGCCTCAAAGAAGTTTTCACCTAAAGATCTTGATGTTTTATCTTTTGTGTGACCAAAATAGTTTGTCTACTCTCCAAAGTAGGTGGCATAGTCTAAAAAGAAGTCAAATCCTTGTTTGTAATATTCAATTGGTAATTTTTCTATGAGGCCCATGTACTTAGAAATATATTCCTCATTATTAAATTCATCAAGAGGTATAACATAACTTTATTGGTCCCAATCAATGAGGTTGGGATGGCAAAGGCAAAGGGGACAATGGGATGTAATAGTCATAATAGAGTTAGAGTCAAATAAATCAGTGTCAATAATCTCATCATAAACACTATAATGAGATGTATCACTACCAATATTCTAATTACTATTTGATTCAAAAGAATCACTATCAAAATACATGAGGTTACTCCTAGGTGGTATAAATATGAGGCTTTGACTCATATTAGGCTTACTAGCCGATAATGGTTCCAATATTCGTTACTCTCATTGCCCCAGACCTTTACCTATATAATCCAAGTTGTCCATAATATAATTAGGGATAGGATACTTAGGATTTTGAAAACAATTATCAAGGCTATTAGAATATAACTAATCTCCTTCAATAAAAGTTTATCGATCTTGATTTGGTGGAGTTATTAGTACAAATACCATTGGCGGTTTTGCATATCTTTCTTCTTTTGCCAAATCATGTTGGGCTTACATGGGATTTGAGAAGGATTGAATTTTACAAAAGACTCAAGAGATTTGGGTAAATCTTCAATGTGAAAGGCATCTTTGAAATGGTATGTGAAAATGCTCGCATCCTCAATAGTGACTTCTTGTAAAAGTTTTACAAGGAATAGATCAACCAAAGTGGAATCAAGGTCACTTGGGTTGATATAATTGGACTTGGGTGGTTGTGAAATTATTTATTAATTCTTATTTCCTATAAATTTAGAACCACAACATAGTTAGAATTTCAAAATTCATCCTCTAAGTGTTTGCAACATTGGTAGGGCTACAAATTAGCATGAATGGTAACCTTAATTCCATCACGGGGGAATTTGAGACACTAGTGTAAGGTGGATGGTACATCTTGTACTTCATGGATTTAAGGTTGACCAAGGAGTAAATTATATGGAAATTCAATGTCAATGACATGGAATAGAGTGTGATGTGATACAAACCCAACAATGATTGGCAAATAGATAGTTATAGAATATTCCCTTTTGGCATTGTCATATGCCTTGATCATGATTATCTCAAGATATATTTCCTTCATAGTATAACCCAATCATTGTATTCACTTGAGTGAAACTATGTTCATCCTTGAACCATTGTTTATAATAACTTTCTTGATTTTTTGATTTTATATAATGACCTCAATGTGTAGACACTAGAAAACTGCACATTTATAGTTTTCAATGACTAAATACCTTAGGTACCCTTAAATACCCCCTAAACCTTCTTAACCCTTAACCAACCCTTCTTAACTTAGCCTAATCACTATTCTCCTATTTAAAAATACTATTTGAAAGTACTATTCACTATCACTATTCACTATGGGACCCACTATCACTATTCATGATGACATGGCAAGTGACATGGCTTAGAAGTGAGGTGGCTTAATGTGGGACATCATACCCCACCTAGGACCCTTTCCCAAGGTGCTTAATGACCTCATTTAAGCAAAGGGTCCCCACTTGAAATATGGTGAATTTCCCCTTAAGGGGCCATCATTCAACATGTATTTTTTCCTTAACACATAAAAGTATCCTTCAAAATGAGATACCTACCTCTTTAATGCTTTGGGAAAGACAAAGGGCACCCATTTTTGACTTTTAAACCTAAATGGGAGACTCACCAACCAAAATGGGAATCCCCACCAACCTCACTTTTTACTAATTCATGTACCACATGGAAAATGGCACCACATTTTGTGTGACATCTCTTTAAGTGCTTGAATGAAGACAAGTAAGGGTGGTGAAAAGTCTTTGGTCTCATTTAAACCCATGTGCATGATTCTCATTCAAAGTTGGATTCATGTGCAAGGTGGGAGACTCACCAAACCAAATTGGAATACCCACCAACCCCATCTTTGACTCATTCATGCACCATATAGAAAATGGTGTCATACTTCTACTATTCCTCTTTTGGCATGATTCTTCACAACAAATGTTATAAATACCCCCCCCTCTCCTTCACCCAAGGTTAAGTGGAAAGTTAGTATTTGATTATTAACATCTTATTGTATGTTTTTGAAGGAGGTCATCATTTTTTAGGTATCCTCATCTTGGAGGAAAATAATTAAAAGTAACGAAGCTATGCCAAAATTGCCACGGGATTCCTTCATCACATCATCAACAATATCAACCACATCAACAAGCCTCAAGGTAACCTTATTTGTTTTTCAGTTATTTAATTAAGTTTTTCCTTTGATTACCTTGAAATTTACCCCTTAATCCACTTTACATCTTCATCCATTTACCTCATTTACCACCTTTTCCATTGTAATTCCATCCTTTGCCCTCTTTGCACCTTTGCCATCTCCACCCTCTTTGCTCCCTCATCCTTTTGCTACCCCAGTTGCTTGTTGTTTTATATTTTTCAACCATCCATCCCTCTCATTTTATTATCTCAATCAAACCTAAACAAACCATTCTTTTGACCCTTATCAAATTACCATACCCAAAACCACAACTTTGCCTTAACCAATTTTTAGCATTAGTGTAATCAAACTAGTTGATTCATTTTGTTTAACTTAGAAAAGCATCTAATTTTTTCAATTAATTTGATGTCATTTGCTATATTTTATTTTAGTTTTTTAGTCATTTAATGAAAAAATATTTATTTTATCATTTCAACTTAAGTTTTAAAAGTATTTGGATTGATAGCCTCTTAGAAAGCTTTCACTTCTAGGATCTAGCTCGCACTAGGCAATCCATCCAACTACTTGTCTAACCAACAAGTTTCATGGTAGTGATTTCTTATTTTAGGTAATTATTCCCTAAAAAAAGAGTATTTATCATAAATTTTGGATTCAACACACATGCATTTAATAGGTATTCTTCTACACACCCTTCTTAACTAGTTTTTTCTTTTCACACTTAAGAAAAAGTAAAAATTAGACAGAAACATATTGGCACACCCGATGGGACCCTTGAGTTTTCTTAGGTTATTATATGTTTATGAAATTTATAAATTCATTAGTGAAATTAATTTAGTTGAATTATTAGAATATTAAACTTATTTCTTTGCAAAAAAAAGGTTTTAGTTGAATTTTTTTTGAAAAAAATAAGTTTTATTGCATTTCTAAAAAGAAAGAAAAGAGTATTCATACTAGGATTAAGATTTCATTTTCATGTTTCATTCAGGTGAATTTTATTTATTCTAATATTCATTCAAATAAAAAAAAAATCTATTATTTAAAATTGAGTGCATCCATTGACTGCTTGCTTGATTTTAGCTCACCTAGTTAGATTAAAAGCATTAGGAATTAATCATATTTCATAAATGTTACACAAACCAAACCACTTGAACAAAAAAACATAAAAAAACACTTGAGACAAGTTTTTATTATGATTTCATCACCTAGAAAATCACCTTACCCTCTCATAGTTATCTTATTTAGATTTAATCACTAAGGGGATAACCAACTCAGTTCTCTGGCTGAGTATAAGCCTTGGAAATTGGTATATATTGGCTAAGCACCCACACTGGATGTGGGATCATGAAGTGAGGGGATCAAGCCCCAAGTACCAAGACACATAATGAAATCCAATATAGACTTCTTCTTGAGCACCTAAACACAACCCAAAACCAAACATAGACTACCTTGTTTAGGACCTGTTCTACAAAACATATTTCTTCTTCACACTTTCTAAGACATAAGCCAAAAGAGAGATAATTAAAACTCTAGGATCTAATGTATCTTAGTGTATGATTTGATTTTATTTAATATTTTCTTTTTATTACTTCTTGTTTGAGGTGTAAGCTTTATTTCTCTTTATTCTTCACATAGTCTTTACTAGACTATAATTTGAAGAATCAAACCAACCAAGAACCTATTTTCTAATACCTCATCGTCACTACCTTGTTCAATGGAGAGATTTCCTATTTTATATCCTAGAGATCCTAACTTTTATAAGATCTTGGAGAACAATCCTTTTGACTAAAAGTGATACCTTGCATCACAAGCCACTTATGTTCCCTTCTTTACCAACAATAAACCCAACCTTGTCTACAACCAGCCCAATCCTATCTACAACTAACCCAACCTTGTCTATAACCAACCTAAACCTATCTCCAATCAACCTAACCTTACCTATAACTCATAAAACTCTAACTTCAACTAACCCACAAACTACCAACCTTCACCCAACCTACCACCTAAGTTTATTGTAGTGATAACAAATTAGATATCTATATTAGAGTCAAAACTTAGGACATTTATTTCCAGTATGCATGATCAATCAAACTTCACTTACAACCAACCAATAGTCTATCATTAGCCATTTAATTATTATCATGCCCAACTAATAACCTATCAACATCTATCATCTCAATCACCCCAACCTTATCAAAACTTAGGCCATTTCCGCCAACCATCATATCAACCTCAACCCACCTTGTTGATCCAATCAATTTCATCACCCTTAACTGATCAACCAACCCATCAATCAACCTATCAACCCAACCAACTTGTTAACCTATCAAACCAACTAGCCTCTTCAGGCCAACCAAATAACTTAAAAATACTTTCACACCCTAATGTAATAACTAAGACATTGGTACACCCTCTTCTAGCCCTTAGTAAACCTACAATTGAAAAAACTATAATAACACCAACCTTAACCAATCCACTTGTTGACCAATTAGAACCTTTAAAAATTTCCTTGCAACCCATAATTAAGGAAACCAAACAATATTTTCCACTTCCCCTTTTAATGAATCAAAGCCAACCAGAATCATCTCACACTTATGAGGTGCACACAATCAATGTTGTTATTGATAAACCTATTACTACTATTTCTTCCACCCCACTCATTGAAGTGGGGGAACACTTCCCATTCCTTTGGACGACCAAACTAAAGAAGCAACCACTTCATTCCTTTCACTTGAAACCATTACACCTTCTTCCCCCACCTTAGACTTACCTATTCTTCCTTTGGAAATCATTCCTTTAGAAGAGGTCACCTTATCCACTTCATCCATGGAATAAACATCTTCTCTAAATTTTGAACCTTCCACAAAAAACATAGATGGGGAAACCATTCCCTCTTCTCCACCCAAAGTTTTAAGATTTGAAATTAATGATCAAGGAACCAAACATATCTACAATCCCTTTTCTAGGCTAGTACAAAGCCTAGAGTTCACTTCTCAACCCAATCTCAATAGATCCACTTTATGGCATCATCTTCACCTCCCCTATCAAAACAAACAAGAACCCTTAGCTTCACTTGAATCCACCCTCAAACCTATCACTACCTTATCCCCATCCTCAGATAATCCATCCTCTAAAAGCATATGGGAACCATCCAACCCACTTCCATCTAAATTTTTTAAATATCCTTACACCTCTTTTACCAAACCCATCAAGAATCTAGGAATACTTCCTATTCCTAGCATAGCTCACCAATCTTTGAAATTGGACCTAAGTCCATCAAGTCCATCAAATAAAACTTTGACTAAACCTATTAAAAGGGTGTAATCTCTTAAACCATCTAGAAATAGACCCATGAACCCCCTTCTCTTAAATATTCTACTTCCAAACCAACCAAGTAACCCCAACCTAACCAATCTACTAAAACCATTCCACAACCAACAACTTCCAGGGTGAAGCCTACTCCTAAGAAGGCTCCCACTCCAAAACACAAAAATCCATCACCCCCAATGCATTTACTTGAATCCTATTCAACCATTTTACAAAGGTTGTTGTAAACCTCCTCCATAACCTTACCACCTCTCAAATTTTTCTGACCTATCAAAACTTTTGACCCTTCGTGTCCTCAACCATAAAAATAGTTTAATGTCAGCTTAGTCTATGTATACCATAGGACATATGGACATGACATAGAGAATTACAAATCTCTCTAAGAACTTATCTAAAACTTATATGAGGATAATCTTTTATCAGATGAACCTCCCTTAACCAAGCCATCCCAAACTAACCAATGAACCAAAACTACCCCACCACCCATAACTTTTGTAGTAAAAATCAAATTTAGGAAGGCTCTTAAAACTGAAAACCTATCACCTCCAACACATTTGCATGAATCTTATTCAACCATTTTACAAAGGTTGTTTCAAACCTCTTCCTTAACCTTACCACCTATCAAACCTTTTGACCCTATCAAAAATTTTGACCCTTCACGTCCAAAACCACCATGGTACAATGACCACCATGTCTGCTCTTCCCATAGCATATTTGGCCATGATACAGAGCACTGCAAGGCTCTTAAAACCATTATCCACTGGCTTTATGACAAGGATAGTATGTTATCAAATGAACATCCTTTAATCCCGTTACCAACCCAACCATCTGTAGACACCTAAAATTGGCCATCAATAACTTACAACTAGGCTTTTGTCTAATTTCTACCTAAAATGCATAATTTGGCCTAAAAATACTAAAACATGCTAAATGATGTGAAATTGACATATTCAAGTGCTAACTTTAGCCAGAGTATCCCTAAATAGGGTAATGCAATTTATGGGCTAGCTAACTTTGATCAGTTCATTTCAAGTCAAAATGCCAAATTTGCACCTACGTGCTCTGGACTACTCTTTCCTATCAAATATTTTGCACAAGACTTGTGCCTTTGTTATTTATTATTGGCAACATTATAAATGGGAATATGCATCCAATGCATCTAATGTGGACTTCCAATTATAATCCAGTCAAATTTAGGACCAATAACAAGACGTTCTAATTAATTTGAGTAATTTGTGCACAATGTGCCTAATCATGCCTAAGAGCTATTTAACCCAAATCAAGGCCTAATCAGAAATTCCATGGAAAATTGTTGAATAATTTATTTTGGAAATGAATATTGAATATCTACATCATCAAGTGACTTCATTTCTTAAGAAGACATCCCTAGGCCATAAATGCCATAAATATCAAAATTTATTCCCTTCATGCCTCATCAATGCCCTCCATGATGCCCTCCATGCCTCTTAATTTCCCCTTCTTCCAATGCAATGATGAGGATAATTACAAAATTGAATTAATCCTCAACCACACATCTCAATCTTGAGATGGATGGTTGAGGTTTATTTTGATCAAATCCAAAAAACTATAAATAGAAGGCCTCACAACATCATTTCTAAGCTTAATTAGTGCAAAGTTATAATACAAGATTGGTTCCAAAAGATTTAAGAAACTAGTGTTATAATGCCAAATTGATTCCAAGCTAAGCCAATCCAAAGCCACAAGGTGCCAAGAGGAGATGAAGGTAGCCACACTCCATTGAAGAAGACCTCTTGAAGCACAAGCCAAATAAGCCACTACTACAAAGGCATTTGGAGCATCCAAGGAAGGTGAAGGAACTCTTGCATTTGATTCCTTGATTTTTAGTTGTGTTTGTAATTTTTTTAAAAACTAATCTCTTCTTAGTGTCTAGGCCTAGAGATGTTATGCTATTAGTGTGTTTATTTCATCTTATTTTCATTTTGAAACTAACACCATACTAACCATCCTCTCTTGAGTCAAATTCCTAGGTCACATAGTGGCACACCTGGTGGGACAAGACACATCTCACACCTAAAGGAGATCCTTTTACAACCTTCAAAAACTTATTTGAGATTTTAAAACTCTTGTAAATTATTTTTGTAACTTTATTTTTCCATTTTTTGTTACCATGAGTTTACATAGTAACCGATGTCAACATGAAATATTGACATCAGTTATTTGGCTCAACCAACATCAGTTAGCAGAACCGACAAAAATTAGATAATTGTTGGACATTATCGATGTCGGTGGTATATAATTGATGTTGGTCACTGTGTTTTCTTAAAAACACAAACCTGAGAGCTATTTTAAAATGCTTGGTTTAGGGTCATACAGACTCCATTTTGGATGATTTATTTTTTAAAACCATGTTTTTAATCCTAAATTTTCATAATTTGGAGTTATTTTATCTTAAATTTTCATAGATTTTTTAAAAAATTTGGAAAATCTATTTAAAATGTTTCTAATCTAACATATTTTCTTTTGGAGTGATGCCTTAAGGATAGACAGTAACTAGTGGATTTCAAGTTTAATAAATCATGTTTTAGAACATATTTTGCATTTTTAAAAATGAATTAGGAACATTATTTTGGTGTTTAAATTAAAATTTAAGGTGCTTAAATAGGTGTTTTTATTATTAGTTTTCAAAGTGACAACTAAGACCAAGGGGTCAAATGAACACCACCTCATTTTAATTTGGGCTTAAAAATGAATTTCCAAGTTTTTTGTCTTCAATAGTTGCTTGATCTAATTTTTATTTGGCAAGAAGAGGGATGTTGCATGTATGCTCTTCCATTTTTCCACTTTAAGGAACCTTTGGAATCAAAAGTGACATTCCTATTGTAAGTAACCTAGTCCAAGGCTTAGAAAGAATGTGCCCTAAAGCACTCCCCAAAAACTTGCCAAAGTTTGAGTGATCTTGAAAACAACCCTAAAGTCTTTCTATTTCATGATTTATTTATTTTTATGCATCTTTGCTTATGAGGGGGACTTCATCACCTCCCAAAAGTTATTTAGGGAAGCTTTGACTCAAGATTTCATCTCCCAACATTGATTTCATTTGAATCTTTTAGAGTTGCATATGGGACGTAATGGCACTTTGGACATAGCACTACACTAAGTGAACAATAGGATGTAGTGGTTGCAAAAAGGACTAGACCTTTTTGTAAAAATCAAGTGATACAAACCCAAAATTTGTGCTTGTCTTTTGCATTATTTAGCATTAAAGTCATTGTGCAATTGATTCCCCTAGTGATGTTTGAGACTTGATAGTTTAGTCAACCCCACATGCCATACCCTTGCTAGGATTTGGATGATTATACTTTGTGTATTTTGATCGTTTTCTCATTTGGTATGTTTTTAAGACTAAAATTTATTTATTTGTTCATAAAGCCATGTTAAAACCAATTTGTCTATAAATCACTCTTTTGTCTAAATAAGCATTATGCTAGTCATTTTACACCACACTTGTGCCTTAAAATTTTTGCTAAACTTGTTTGTGTGTGTGTCATTTGAGCTGCAGAGGGTAGCGTCATGCTACCCAAATCATGTCAAACTATTTTGCCTTTGAGTCTTAGAAACATAGCATTGATCACATCATTCGAGCATGCTTACACCGTTAGGCTATTCAAATTATTTCAAGACTAGTTTACCTTATGCCAAAAAACCATTTGTTTCAAACCATGTCATGTTTACCATTTAGACCTTTGTCTTGTGCCATCATGCTGTCCAATCTTGTCTAGCCTATTTGGTCAAATCCTAATTTTCGTCATTGATTTTTCGCTTATCCTTGTCAAGTTTGGATCCAAACATTGATTGATTTTTGTTTAGACCTCAAATCATGGGGCTGATACATAGATCTTTCTCTTTTGGGTTGCATAACTTTGATTAATCGATTACCCAAATTTTAAAACTATTGATGGTTTATTTGTTTAAAGCCTATCCTCATCATTATTTATGCCTTTATTTAGGAGAACATAGCCTTTCTCAAAGAGGATTTTATCTTATGCCTTATGCCTTATGCCAGCTGATCATGTTTATGTTTGATTTCGTGTGTTGGGTCTATGTCAAAGTTGTTTCCAAACTTGTTAGATTAAATCAAATCACATCAGCCTTTGTTTCAAGTCTAGCTTTTGATGCTGTTTGGCTAAGAGTCCTAACACATGTTTATTTGTTTGAGCTTAGCTTTTGACTTCACATTTGGACAAAAGACTTAGAAACTCAACCTTTCCCTTTCATATTTTAGACCTTATTTGGAACACTTTGACCTATACCTTTGACATGCCATTTTTTATTTAGATGCTTGACCTTTTTTGTGTATGACATTTGACATTAGACATTTGATGCTGGGATGTTACATGCCAAGTCTTAGCATAAACCATTTTAGAGATACAACTCCACTTTTAGACCATATTGGAGATAAAACTCCACCCCTTCGACTAAGCTATACCAAGTTTGAACCTTTTATCCTTTGGACATAAATTTTCAGAGTTTGTAGAACTCTAAGTCTTTTTATTTTCAGAGCTTTCATCATTTCCATCGATATGTCTCACTACACTTATGGTGGAGTCACTTACAATCTAACTTATGATAGAATGGATGCACAAAATGACTTTTATGGCTTTTGTCAGGGCCCCAATGATGATAATATGGTTTTTGAGATAGATTTCTATCTACCTCATATTAATCATTCATGGAAGCAAAGTCATGAAACAACTTATGATCTAACTCGAGACCTTGATTGGTATGAAGAGGCTTGTGAAGAGGAATTTGAAGATCCAACTATAGATAATGTTGTTTGGGATCCATACCCTTTTTACAATAATCAATACATAAAACATAGCCAAGAACTAGTTTATGTTATAACTCATGACTGGGATGATATGGTTTATGAGGAAGACTTGGATGCTTTGGCTTGTGTAAGTAATCAGGCTCCACCACATCATACCATTTCTATTTTAGGGCCATAATATTACACCATCCCCATACCAAGATATCATCTTTTGGTTTGTGTGAGCAACCAAGATCCATAATGCCTAACTATTTCTATACCAAGACCTCATCCTTTGGTTTGTGTGAGCAATCAAGCTCCATAATGCCCCTTCATCATTTTAGGACCTAGTCCTTTGGCTTGTGTAAGCAATCATGCTTCACACCACCCTATAATTACCATCTTAGGACTTTATTCTTTAGATTGTGTGAGAAATCATGATCCCCAAGACCCTACCATTATCCAACTACAAGTCATTCCTCATCCAAAACCAATCCCAACCAAACCTTAACCCATCCAATCATTTGAATATAAATCTATGTTCAAAACTAGTATCTTATAACTCATTAGAAACCAAGGCCAAGAGAACCAACCAATCTGAGATGCTTCTATTGAATCAACCATTTGTGATAAGTTAGATTGTGATAAATTGCCTATTGATCCTATACTAGTTATTCAGGAGTCTCACACTGATGAGCCAATATTTATTGAGTCACTTCTTAATGATTATAAATTCCTTTGGGAAAATCATTACCTTGATCATGTGCCTATTTTTCAAGAGCCTCCTATTGACAAGCTAGTTTTTGAGGAGTTGTCTCTTGACCTTTTTCCCATACTAGAGGAATCTCACTTTGACAAAATAGTCTTTGCAGAGCCCATCATACCGTTACAAGATGTTAATTATCCAAAATATATAATTCAAAAATACATCATTATAGTAGAGTACCCATCAAATGAAGAATCAAAATTAGAGTCAATTTCTATTCTTGAACTGACATCATATTTAGCCTCTGAATCTGAATCAGTCTCAACATCAGATTCATAGTCCCTTGAGTTAAAATCAGATTTAGAAGAAGAATATATTCGTGACTATTAAAACATTGGTTATTCATGCCACATAGATCAATTTGAGTACATTTGTGATATTTTTATGGTTTTTGAGGATGAATAATTTATCTTTGACACAAGTTCTCCTAGTATCTTCTATGAGGATTATGCAACCTCTTCCCATTCCATTACCATTTCATAGGCCATTACCATCAACCAAAATAGCCATATTATTGACATTACATCTCCCAAAAGTGTTTATTGGGACTAAAAAAATCACATTTTATTGAAATTCATCCATGGTGACATACATGTAGTAGAACACTCTCCTAGTGGGACCTTTTTAAAGGTGCTAGTAGATAATCAAAGTAAAAAATCATCATCTTCTAGTGAGACTTTTTTGGAAGTGCTAAAAGACAATCAAAGTCAAAAGCCAATGTTTATTAGTGAAACCTTCTCGAAGTCACTATGGGAAAATCAAGACAAATTCATTGGTGAAAACCTCTTTGAGGCACCAATAGCTGAGCACAAAAGGTCTTCACTGCTTGATGAAGACAAAATCAAAGATCAAATCAAAATAGCTTCCAATCTATAGCCTAATCATATGGTAGCTACTCTCAAGATCAAACAAAAAAAAAATTGGTGGTCCTATTGAGAGAATAAGTCTTCAACCCTACCATAACTAAAATTATGTCGAATCCAACATTAACAACATTATGTGTGACTAAAAGTCCTGATCTTTATTTGTTTCCCCACCATTATACATTCCATTATCATCTACCATTACATTTCACATTAAAACCAACCATCTATTATTTATCCCTATTTATCATCCATGGTTTCAATTTCCTTTGTAGAGGCTATAAATATACCTTGTCTTGATGTTTGAAGGAATCATAATCAACGACCAATGAAGATTATGAAAGCATTCTTGTCAACCAAATATGTAGGCCATTTTTGATAGAGTAGATATTTAGATGAGGTGTAGGCTAACAATTAACATGATCAAGTATTATTTTTGTATCATTTGTTGATTAGGACGTGCATCTCTATCTCAACAAGAACAACAAAATCAAAAACCACACCCAGGCCAAAAACATGTACCATGTCATTACCATTATTACATATCCATTTTCCATTGTTGAAGTACCCAACCATTCACACCATCACTTGGGGGGAACCCCATTACCATATTATCCAATCTATCAAAAACCATCATTATCCTTAGAAAGACCATACCATCCTATCATTCCATTCCTATTTAGACCAAAACCTATTTTTAGTCATCCTACCCAATCCTATTTTGATCTTGGTTCATTTGGTTCTTCTCGCACCTTTTAGGGGGGATTCCAATCAAGTTTCAACAATAAATCAAATACATGTTTATAATGATATTATATGAAAGTAGTGTGATAGTTGATCTGGCAAGATATATTTCATCTTATATCCATGTTTGTTTGTGTGAGCTTGATTATAACGGCCTATGGGCAAATCAATGTTTCACCAGTCTTGTTACTAATTATAACCACCTATGGGTAAACTAGTATCATTGACCTATGCCATTGTATCTTAATTATAACCACCTATGGGAAAACTAGGGGCAACACTTGTTTATCATGTATTGCCGCATCACCTTGCCTTTATTATTTTCATTTGATTAGCTATTTTCCAGATTTGAGAACTTGTTGGGACCTAGTTGGTTTTTCCCCACCTTTTGTGTGGATGGAATTACTATGACTTGAGGTCATTTCAAGACTATATGGGTCATGCTCAATTTTTTTTGAGGTCACCTTAGTCCCACTTTCCATACTCTCTCACCATTTTGCGAGCAACCCAAGCCAAATGCTCTCGCTATTTTGTGATCAAGTATCTTATCTTTCTCTAACGAGTTAAGATACCTCAAAATGCCAAAAAGATTCATAACATTTCAAAAATCCAAAAACATTTGTCCTATTTAAGCCTAATCAGATATCCTTGATTCACCTTACTGGGGCATTGTCATTATTAGGATGCTTTCTTTTGCCTTTGTTTTCAGGCTTTCTATTTGTTTATTTATTTCAAGTTATTTGTTTGTTTGATTGCTTACCTGTTTGTTTGCTTTTTGCACTGTTACCTTGACTCAGTCTATATGTGTTCATTAGGTGATTCCTTACACACATATTCTTGAGTATATCCATATTCATGTGACAACATTGTCATCACAATTTTTATCATTGGTGCATTATTTTTGAGTGTTTTATTAGATCAGGAGTCAGTCCTTATGCATATTTTGGCCAAGTCTTCATGGTGTTCTATCATGAAGCCTACCATCACATGATATTGATAAAATTAGCTTCAATAAGGTATACAATCAATGGAGCCACAAAATTTTCTCCTTGGTACCTTGGCAAATCCTTCCATCCCACCCTTGATCAAATTAATTCAATGACAATTCTAGTTGTATAGTTATTAATCAGGATGAGCATCTCCTCATTGGTAGTTACAACTAAATCATTTACATTGATCAATCTCATTCTTATATTCATCTATTTCATCATTTTTCACCTACTCATCTTTAATCTATATTCTAGATTATATCCTTGAGTTATGCTTGCTAATCAGCCCTAACTAGGGCACAATCATCTTTAGCCAATCCAGTTCTCTTAACGATTATAACCACCTATGGGAAAATCATTATTTTGACTTTTATTCTTTATTATAACCACCTTTGGGTAAATCAACATCTATTTTACATTAATGCATGCAAGCATTTTATCATTTGGATTAATATCACCCACAGGTTAATTCCACCTTTCTTCTTGTTTCTTTTCAAGGGACCATCCATCAACAAATGTGATGGCCACTCCCTCAAGGGGGCATCATCATAGGCTTCCCAAAAACTATTTGGATCTTTGTTCTTTAGTCATCATCTTCTTTTTGGCATATATGACCTTTTCATTATTTGAGAATACATTGCTTTGCCTACGGTTAGCAACATTTTCCTAAATAAAGGAAAACTATAGACACCTAAAACTGGTTGTTGACAACCTCTGACTAGGCTTTTGGCTAATTTCTACCTAAAACACATAATTTGGACTAAAAACACTAAAACATGCTAAATGATGTGAAACTAACATATTCAAGTGTTGATTTTGGCCAGGGTATCCCTAAATGGGGCAATGCAATTTATGGGCCATCTAACTTTGATTAGTTGATTTTGAGTCAAAATACCAAATTTGCATTTGCATGCTCTGGACTGCTCTTTCCTATAAAATCTTTTGCACAAGACTTGTGCCTTTGTTATTTATTGTTGGCAACATTCTAAATGGGAATATGTATTCAACACATCTAACATGGACTTACAATTCCAATCCAGTCAAATTTAGGACCAATAACAAGACATTCTGATTAATTTGAATAATTTGTGCACAATGTTCCTAATCATGCCTAAGATCTAATTAACCCAAATCAAGGCCTAATAAAAAATTCTATGGAAACTTGTTGAATAATTTGTTTTGGAAATGAATATTGAATATCTACATCATCAAGTGAATTCATTTCTTGGGAAGACATCCCTAGGCCACAAATATCAAGATTCGTGCCCTCCATGCCTCATTAATTCCCTCCATGATGACCTTCATGCCTCTTAATTACCCCTTCTTCCAATCCCATGATGAGGATATTTACAAATTTTAATTATAAAATTAAATTAATACTCAACCACACATCTCAATCTTGAGATGGATGGTTGAGGTTGATTCTGATCAAATCCAAAAATCTATAAATAGGAGGCCTCACAAAATCATTTCTAAGCTTAATTAGTGAAAATTTATAATGCAGGATTGGTTCCAAAAGATTCAAGAAACTAGTGTTATAATGCCAAATTTATTCCAAGCTAAGCCAATCCAAAGACACAAGGTGCCAAGAGGAGATGAAGGTAGCCACACTCCATTGAAGAAGACCTCTTGAAGCATAAGCCAAGAAAGCCACTACTACAAAGGCATTTGGAGTATCCAAGGAAGGTGAAGGAACTCTTGTATTTGATTCCTTCCTTTTTAGTTGTGTTTGTCATTTGTTTTTATTAACTAAGCTCTCCCTAGTGTCTAGGCCTAGAGATGTTATGCTATTAATGTGTTTATTTCATCTTGTTTTCATTTTGGAACTAACACCATACTAATGATCCTCTCTTAAGTCAAATTCCTAGATCACACCATCAACCAAACCTACCCAACACTTGTCTATTCCCCCATTCTCACCTAAGAGTGAGAAGGAACTGAAATAATAAGCTAGAACAACACTTCCTTTTATACACACCATTAATAGGTTTATCCACTCTTGGGTCCAACAAAAGGATAAGGGAAAGGCTAAAGTGTCCACTCCATAGACATACCCTTCAAACCTTCAACATTCTAACCAAACCCAACCATAAACACCTTCACTTTGGGATCTTTTTCCCACCCATGTAAAGAATAAACTAGGGGAACTTTCCTTCCATAAGGATTTAGCCATTTATTAACTTCAACCATACCTTAACCATTAATTTAACTAACCCTTGACTTTTTTTTCTTCAACCTATCAACCAAACTTATCCATCAACCCAAATTGAACCAAGTGGTATATCAAATTGGGGAAACCCATTTGGACACAACCTAACCTATTTAAATTATCCCATCAAACCATTAGAGATTACCCTTCTCCATCAAACCTAACCAACATTACCTCAAACCTCAGGACTTCAGTATCAGAGACCTCATCCTAAAGGAAAATTGACATGTGACCAACATGGAGGAAAGTAAAGGAGGCAAGTTTTCTTTCAATTGTCTTGGACCCTACATCATTACCCACAAGTATGGATCATGAGCTTATTATTTGTCCTCTCTCGAAGGCAAACCATACCCTGATCCCCTCAATGCTTTGCATCTACATCTATTTTTTTGTTAAGGAAGGATCAAGCTCACTCCTTTTATCTAACTTAAGCTCATCCCTTGATTACAAGATTTTAACCTTCACCCATATTTCTCCTCTCCTTTTGAGAATAATTGATTACAATATAGAACCATGTGATTAACTATCATATTCATAGCCTAATCCTAAATGTGGGTACCATGACTCTATCCATAGCATGGTTCTCATGGATACTTTTTGTCTCTAACAAGATGGAATCCCATGGCCATTATCTCTATAAAAAAACCACACCTTTTCATATCATTAACCTTCTTGTATTAAAATTTTTCCCTCATAAAAGTAAATGTCTGAACCTAATGAGATCTATCTATGTCTAAGAATAATCACAACCAAAAACAATTTGAATACCAAAATATTACTTGGGTCAATATCTTAAGCATTACAGATTGCTCCCTTGAAGGACAACTACCCAAAAACAAAATAAAAATTGCCAAATATAAGGTAGACTTCTCCCTTGAAGGGCAACTATCAAGAGCATTAAACAAAGCCACTAAACTTAGACCACTCCCTTGAAGTATGGCTAAGTTAACTTTGTCAAAAGAAGAGAAATTCCTTAAAAGCTTCCCACATTGATCAACTTCCCATATATAACAATAAATCAAAAGACCCAGTATCATAATCAAAACAAATTCTAAATAATCTTGAAAGTCACAGTTGGCTCTCAAAAAGCATAATAAGTTGGAAGACACAATCGACTTTCACATGTAGACTTCTCTCATTGATCAGTCTGCATCTAGCATATGACATGGACTTGTATATTACCATTCTTAGGTCACCTATAGAAGGGGAAAACTAATTCACGTGAGGTTATCATACATATCACCTATTACCTTTCACACCACCTATCACCCATCTTCCCTTTAGAATATCCATATATCAAGGGATTTAGAGCTTACTTGACACCTTATGATCAAAAAACCTTTTTTTATCGAATAATGATTGCTCATGCACAGTGTTTAAAGGGCTTGTATTCATTAAGTTGATCCCACTTCAGGTCTATTTTTAGTCCTTGTAAAAAACAAAGCATCATTCCCTATTATTAATGTGCTTGGTTTATGTTTTTATCACGACCTTTACCATCCAGTATTGCAACAATAATAATCATTCATTTTACATTAAGAAAGATTACAACAACCATAATCATAACCATGACATTCATAAATATCCACACAACCTTAAGCATGATAACATTCAACTAGTAACATCCAACACATTTTATACATAAAAAACTATGCAATATTTTATTTAGGGAGTGAGGAGTCACAAGGCACATACAAAGTTATTAGACTATCCACACTTCAACTAAGGCCCCTACATATATTATTTTTCTACCTAAGCACTAAGTTGATTGTTGGGTGACTCTAGATTTATGTTTAGCCATCCTTCTACTTGATTGCTTCCTAAACTAACATTCATAGCATTCCTTGTCTCAATATTTGCTAAAGGGTGTACTCTATTCTCCTCTTTTACATTCATCCCCATAGGGCAAGAATCATATTCTGCTCTGGGTCTTTCACCTTATTCACCTATCTTAGCCATTGCATCCCTCTACTCTAGTTGTTCTACTCACATATGTACCATAGGTTGTTGCCTCAATGCACATCCCCTTGGTTAGTAAGGGTTCCTTCCATAAATAGGTTGATGGTCATGTTATCCAACCCTACATCTTGTATAGTGAAATTCTAGCCTTCTTCATCACTATAGAGGTAAGATTTCAGGCTCAAGTTTAGGCTATGGCTACATTTCCTCTTATTTTTGATCTAGTAGTACTTCCATTATCACCATTACATGTTGTAGTATTCGACAGATCCGCATGTTAACCATATTGATTATTATAGGTTGCAAGAGTTTCTAATTATCTCTACCATTTTTCTCATTGGTTACCATTTTCAACCTTGTGTAGTTCTCTTCACTCTCTATAACTTACAAAAATAAATAACTTAATGATAGACATTTGTCCTTATCACAATTATTTAAATAAAATACTTGACCATTCTTCTTTTTTGACATGATTCTCCATTCCACTAATGGGGAAGGTCATATGATATCATTGATTCCCTTGAATAGTCTTCCCACTTGAAATGGTCATGTCTACTTGCCTTTTGTGTAGACACTTACCCCTCGGTCCACCTAGCCATTTCAATAAAGTTATCACCTGTCATCATGATTTCCCTTTGTCACCCTTGTCATCTAATCTACATCTAATGTTTTTGATTATTTTGAATCTTGCAATCCTTATGGGCCTAATCATTATCACCTTTACCTTGGTTGATGTAAATTAGCTTCTAGCCACCATAATGGTCATGCCTCCAAAACTGCCACTATTTTGGGTAATGGTAGCTTTTAAATCCTTATCATTGTAGAAACTCTTCCATCAGAGGTAGGCCACCATGAATTCACAATAATACATTCACCTTCATGTCCCCTCTACCCTCCTATTACTACCAACCCATTGCCATAGGATTTGAATGTCAGACCCTAATCATTGGTTGTACCTAATTGAACATGAAAATATTTTATTTAATGCTAGATGAAAGTTCATCCATAGCTAGGGAATGATCACCTTCTCTAACTTTATAACTAATATCCTAGACCACATAGCTCCATGCTACCAAGACCTCTTCTATGTAGAACACCAAGTCATTAATTCCAAGGAACTAGGATAGAGGATGCAGACATGGCCACCATTTGTCTAGCCTGCCCTTGTAGCTCTTGGGTCAAGCAAGGTCCATCCTCAGTTGCTCACCACACTACTAACTTTCTTACTT
Organism: Torreya grandis; assembly: GCA_037957365.1. Taxonomy (NCBI): domain Eukaryota; kingdom Viridiplantae; phylum Streptophyta; class Pinopsida; order Cupressales; family Taxaceae; genus Torreya; species Torreya grandis. The sequence continues at coordinate 4,142,943 of JARHVA010000929.1, forward strand.
ATAAAATCTACTTAGATGTCAAATAAATTATTTATAGGTCATCACTTCACTACTACCCTTAAAACTTAGCTCATAGTGGTGATGAACCTTAGCCAAACTAACTATGTAGATCCTAATAGAAGCTCACCTCCTAAAACTTATCTCATAGCGGTAAATACTATCTCTAAGCTTCTACCCTCACACAATTTTAGAAGGTGTAACCTCCTCATAAAGGCACCTCTTCTATCAATTATCTCTATTTAAGGTCATTTTTGGTGTTTAGCATTGTGTTCCCCTCTTATTTATCCTACCTTACCCATTTGTGTCTCTCATCTTATTAAATGTGGGATCATTATGGTAACTATTCACTAATCTACACCAAGCACTTTCACCATCACCTTCACTAAAACCCAAAATCACTATTTTACAACACCTTCTCCATCCACATAAACCAACCCATGTGGTCCATCAAATTGGGGTAGCCAATTTGAACACTACTCACCCAACCCTTGTTGAACTACATTAGCCTGATGTCCATAAACTATGTAGGTGTTGCTTCACTTCTAAGGGTAGCTTGACCACTAACCACTAATTCCCATCCCCTTTTTATTCTCACTTATTTCCATCATTAATAACACCCTTTTTCTTAGGGCATCCTACATCAAGGAAGATTTGAATTCTTTATTAAGCATCTTTATGTTTTAACACCATATAATGCTTCCTCTTAGTTTTTCCCTAATTACTGGAAGAACAATATTGGCTTGAGGTCTTTTTGGACTATGTAGGTAGTGCTCAATTACTGAGGTCAGCTCAGCCACATCCTTTATTTTGTTTTCCCTCCGAAATTATCTTCCTCCACTTCTCTACCTATCCCCTCACCACTTCCCTCCCTTCATCTTTTCAATCTCTTTTAACCACTTTTCTAGCCTGTCAATATCTTTTAACACAAGGTTTGATAACCTTCCTCATTAGCCACTCTTATCTCTCATAAAGCCACCACCTACTCTACCTTGCTAGCCTCCCCATCACCTTTCCTTGTGCATACTTTGTAGCTCACTCCCTCACCCACTTTTCATATTTTTGGTCCCTCTCTACACTTATTACCAACCCTATCCTTTATCCCCTTTAACTTCTTTCACCATCCTCATCATCTCCCCTCACCTTTGGCTATTTGTTGTACCCTTTTTATCACTCTTTTTTCTTCACCAATTCCAAATCATACTATGCATCTTTCAAGATTTATTTTTATTTTGTTGTTGCATTTTTTATTTACATGTACCACCACTCTCTACCATTTTCTATTCTTTTTGTTTGATTTATTTTTATCCTTTCATCCTTTTTGTCTTCTTTTTTTTCCTCCACAACTAGCTTATAACTGGGTCTTTATCCTTTGAGAAGCCTTCTATAATTGCCCTTTTCTTCTTATCAGTTCTTTCCTTTTGCCTTTTGCCTTTTGCATTCCCATTTTTCCTCTTTCCATCTTGGTACTCACTTGTCTTTTAAATCTATGTGAGTATCCATGCTTTATATCCCTACTTCCATTCTCCCCTTTTCTTCTTATCATCCCTGATCTTCATCCCTTATTTTCATCTCATTCCTTTTCATTATTTATTCACCACCTCACCACTTTTTGGCATGACAATATCTTCTAATCACCCCTTCAGCTTGTTAATCTCTTCTAACAAGTTGACTGATGCCTACCTTCTCTCTTCACCTTCTTACCCACCCATCCTTCACTTCCCATTGTTTTTCTTAACCCCTTTCCCATTTTCCATCCCATTATTATCTCTAGAACCACCATCTTCTTTTCTTCATTACCTATCATCATCCATGCTTACTCGGTCAAGATACCATCTAATTCTTCACTATCCTATCATCTTTTTTGTATCCTCATTTCACTCCTTTTTCCTCATATTTCCTTTATTCCATTTATTGCCTTATTTTTCATTTTTATCACCAAACTATTTTCTCATTTTCAAACCCTTCATGACCTCCCATATTTCCCTTCCTCCCCTTACCCTTCATGATTGTTACAATTCTCTCCCCATCCTTTTCAATTCTCCAATATATCATTCTTTAGTGCATCCCTCACCCCCCATCTTCTACCTCTTATTTTACTTCTCTTTTCTCCATTTCATTTCATTTTTTTGTCTCCCTTGATGACATTCCTTGTTCTTCCCACCCTTCCTTTTTTTCCTCTTATATGTCCATGTCTGGATCCTTCCATCCTTCTCCATCTTCATCTTTATTTATGACCTTAGTATTTTATCGTTTCTATCTCTTCATCCCTCTCCTAGTCTACCTTCACTTTATCCCTTATTGGATCTCCCTTATTTTCTCCCATTCAACCTCTGACTCCTTAGAGTGTGATCACATGTTGTACCACTTTTACTACTTCCTCATTTCCTCCATGCCCTTGATTTAATGCACAAAATTTGGTTAGGTTTGTTACTTCAAATCCATCCCTTTCTTCCTTTAATGCCTTTACATGTTGATCTTGGATATATTTTTTTGTTCCTCTCCAAGTACTCCCTTCACCCTACCTATCACCTTTTTCCCTTTTTAACCCTTTACCCATTTTTATCTTATATGATCACAACATCTAGCATGCTACGACCTCGAAGGTCTTCCATTTGACTATGGTTTAATATGAGATATATATCGATCGTATGGATCTATAACATAATTATTTAGGCCCATAAGATCATATGATCAACCAAAAAGCTTGAGACCTACTAAGCCATCAAGATGAAGATTCCTTCCCCAGCCCCTTTGGTCTTGCCTATTTCAAACCCCTTTTACCCTGACCTTTGGAGATGTTAGAATAAAAACTAAAACAACCTTCAAATGGATGATTTGGGGTACTCGCATGTGAATGCTAGCCATACCCTCTCACGTGATGTACCTCTGAACCCATAATTTCCCTTGATTCTCCCTACCTGGCCTACATCTTCCTACGCACCTAATATCCCTAATTTTTTTTTATCATAGTCCACCCAATAAGATCTTATAGAAGTTACCTCTTTGTCCAACTTTCCTTTTCAACTCCCCAATTTGTCTATCTTCGTACATTCTTCTTCTATTTTCCCTCTTGGTTTTCCATTTCTACCATTTATTTTCCTTCTACTCCCTCATTTAATTAATATTATTATTATTCACCTCACTCTATATTTCAAAACCCCTTAGAGTCTTTCTCTGAATTCCCTCAAAACTCAACACTTATTTTAGGGCCCCACTGACTCAAGGGTTAAGGGTTTAAATCTTCACCACTTCTTATTTACCCACTCTGTTACTTTACTTCCCCGAATCATTGAATAATACCCTTCCATAGCTTGTTAACGACATTATTATGGAGTGTGCATAATGTTAGCTTATTTGGATGGTGATAAAATAAACCATTGGGTCACCATGGAAATTTGAGTAGTGCCAGATTTTATAAAGCCTAATAAAGCATATTTATCCTTTTTTTTAAATGGTGGTAGAAATTTCATGCTTGGACATACCTACCCATGGCTACAAATTCCTTTTGCCTAGTTGAACCAATTATCTAATTGCATCTAAGGTAATCTCATCCATCATTTCTACCCAACCAATCAAAAAAATATTTGATACCCATATTTTCCACCCTTTGGATCTTCCACTTCTCCAACATCCTTCAACCAGACCTAACTGCATGATATCAAATTGGGACAACCAAGTTAACCAACCCTCCCCACCTTAGAATAACTACATTAGGCCTAAAGTTCAATTTGAACATTATGTCCATGGAACTATGTAGGCAGTGTCTACTTGCCTAGGGCATATGGAGTCCACTCGGTCACCCCATTCCAACCAACCAACCCACTTTCCCATGTCCAACTTGACATTGGCCCTTTTTGACCTGACCTCTTCACATGTTTCATAATGAATTTGTGTGCTCCTTTGATTGTACAAACCATTTTACCAATGTTGACCATTTGAACACTGCACTACCTCATGCACAACTCAATAACTTATGTTGTTTAACAGGAGCACTTCCTCACTTGGATACCTGCAAATGACATAGACCTTATTTGGATGGCTTGATAGGAATGACCTGATCAGCTATGACCAATGCTATGGATTGCTTACCCTCTCTTGTATTTCTAAAACTTGATCTTAATTTATCAACATTGGTAGTTTTAGTCTCTACACAATCTTGACTATTGTGATTAGTCACATTTTGTGCACCCATTGGCATTTCACATGCCTAATTAGCTTGTGGTACCACTTAGTGCCTCCCTACCAATTGCTTATCAAATCTACACCTGATTTAGCCTTTCCTCATCAAATCTTAGTTTGAGGGGGAGCACCTCCTCACATACTCGAGGCACCCTGACCTTTAAGCAAGTAATTCATTTTTATTTTTTAGCTTGTTAATTCAAAGCCACATAATAAAAAGGGGCAAAATGTAGACACTAGAAAGCTACACACTTATAGTTTTCAATGACTAAATGCCTCAAGACCCCCTAAAGACCCCCTAAACCTTCTTAACCCTTAACCAACCCATCTTAACCTAACCAAATAACTATTTTCTTATTAAAAAATACAATTTGAAAGTACTATTCACTATGAGACCCACTATCACTATTCATGATGACATGGCAAGTGACATGGAAGTTGATATGGCAAGCGACATGGCTTATAAATGAGATGGTTTGATGTGGGACATCATACCCCACCTAAGACCCTTTACTAAGGTTCTTAATGACCTCATTTAAGCATCACAAGGCCCCCCCTTGAAATATGGTGAATTTCCCTTTAAGAGGCCATCATTCAACATGTATTTTGCCTTCACACATGAAATTAGCCTTCAAAATGAGATACCTACCTCTTTAGTGCTTTGGGAAAGACAAAGGGCACTTATTTTTGACTTTTTAACCCAAATGGGAGACTCACCAACCCAAATGGGAATCCCCACCAACCTTATTTTTGACTAATTCATGCATCACATGGAAAATGGTGCCACATTTTGTGTGCCATCTCTTTAAGTGATTGAATGAAGAAAAGTAAGGGTGGTGAAAAGTATTTGGTCTCATTTAAACCCATGTGCATTATTCCCATTAAAAATGGGATTCATGTGTAAGGTGGGAGACTTACCAAACCAAATGGGAATCCCTACCAACCTCATCTTTGACTCATTCATGTACCATATGGAAAATGGTGCCATACTTCTACAATTCCTCTTTTGGCATGATTCTTCACAACAAATGCTATAAATACCCCCCTTCTCCTTCACCCAAGGTTAAGTGGAAATTTAGTCTTTGGTTATTAACATATGTTTTTAGGTATTTGAAGGAGGTCATCATTTTGGAGGTCATCCATATCTTGGAGGAAAATAATTCAAAGCAATGAAGATATGCCAAAATTACCATAAGATTCCTTCATCACATCATTAACAATATTAACCACATCAACAAGCCTCAAGGTAACCTTATTATTTTTAAGTTATTTACTTAATTTCTTCCTTTTAATACCTTGACCTTTACCCCTTAATCCACTTCCCATCTTCATCCATTGACCTCCTTTACCACCTTTGCCATTGTAATTCCATTTACCTCCTTTGCCACCTCCACCCTCTTTGTTCCCTCATCCTTTTGATACCCTAATTACTTATTTTTTTATCTTTTTCAACTATCCATACCTCTCATTTTATTATCTCAATCAATCCCAACCAAACCATTATTTTGACCCTTATCAAATTACCAAACCCAAAACCACAACCTTGCCTTAACTAATTTTAAGTATTAGTATAATCAAACTAGTTGCTTTATTTTGGTTAACTTAGAAAGCATCTAATTTTATCAATTAATTTACTATCATTTGCTATACTTTATTTTAGTTTTATAGTCATTAAAGGAAAATATATTTCTTTTATCATTTCAACTTAAGTGTTAAAAGTAGATGGATTGACAACCTCCTAGAAAGCTATCATTTCTAGGATCTAGCTCATGCTAGGCAATCCACCTAACTACTTGTCTAACCAATAAGTTTTGTGGTAGTGATTTCTTATTGAAGGTCATTCTTACCTAGCCAAAGAGTATTTCTCATAAATTATAGATTCAACATGTGAGTTTTCAATAGGTATTCTTCTACACACCCTTCTTAACTAGTTTTTTCTATTCACAGTTAAGAAAAAGTGAAAATTAGACAAAAACATAATGTACAAGGGATTGTTATGGCTAGGACCAAGAGTAGACATATCTCTCTAATCAAATGTAATTTTTCAAAAAGGAGACAAATTCCCTACAAGTGTCTAAAATTTTTAAGGGTTAATGTCTTAGGGAATAGTGGATTGTTGAAGGAATGCATTTAAAATAGTTTGGTAGACCTATGATGAACACAAAAGGTCTAGGATAGAAATTTGAGTAGGGATTTTACTTAGTTGGTCTGAGATACTATATGAATTTTCCAAAAATGAATAGGAGGGTTTGTCCTTGGCTAGTATGGTGTTCATTTTGGGATCTAAAGGCATAGTGTACAGGTTTGGTCTAGTGTTGGAAGAAGGTAAAGGGCCCTAGAGGGTGACTTGCAAGTATCTAGTTATGATTGCACAGTCTAGAGTCGATAAGGAGCTATGATAATTAGAAAAAAAAAGGAAAAGGGCCTTAGATGGTGACTTGCAAGTTGTATTTTCACAATTTTAAGTCAGCAATGAATCATTTTAATTTAAAGAAGGGGATGATGGCCCCTAGAACTAGTAACCCATAGAAACTGAGGTGCAATAGAATTGCTTGAACCTAGTGTGGTGTTACTTAAGGAAGAGGGTGTTGACCTTAGAATGGGGGGTCTAGTACTTTAAGAAGCATTGGATAGTTCATGATTTTTGAATATGATATTGATAATGTGATTTGTATAAATACATCCCTCAGTGTTATTATATTTATATGGCATGTTGTTGTAACCCAGGTTATTAGCATGGGTATTATGATCTTGATTATGATTTTAGCCATGTGCTTATTAAAGTTGGCCCTGACCTTGGTTCTAATTATTTCTTGGTGGCTGATAATTATGTTTAGGAAATTGGTCCTTATAAATGCCCATGTCCTAATTAGTGTTTTGCATCATGTATTTTATCTTAATTTCACCAATTTTAATCAAGTCCTTAATAATATGCCTCAATTGAACACAGTGATAAATGACATGGTTGATAACATGATGGAAATTACACTCATCATCTCGATACCAGTAGGGTTTGGGTTGATCTTCAAGAAACAACCTTGGTATAAGCCACACAATTAGATTAGCCTTGACCAACTTTTATAACATGGCCTCAACAAACTCTCCTAGTTTGTTGAATACCCTATATTTGTTAAATGACCTTCATGGAGGATCCCTTTGAAAAGTGTCTGATGTATTAGGTGGAGCTAATTGCACATTTGGAGATGATGAAACTTGCACTATTTGCACATGTCTAGATTCTATCACTCCATTTCCCACCATGTTCTTATTTTTGTTAAACCCTTTAGTTTTTTTGGCAGCAACAACTTGAATAGGTGGTTGGGTTTGTTTAGAGATTTAAACCTATGAATATATATTTACAAGGCCTTTATTAATTATCACCTTCTCAATCTATATAACCTTATCTATGATCTCAAATTTTGTTGGCATAAGTGAGTCATAAATTTTGATCCACCTTAGGGTGTAAGTTTTGTGTAAAAATTTCAGCTAGCTAGTTGTCTAGAAAGTTGTGTTGAAAGTATCCATATAATCCTCTTAATTATTGTAGGTATGCTATAAAAATTTCTCTATATCATTATTTTGCTTTGCATAAGTGCACCACTATTATCTTATGCTCAATGTTACAAGAGAAAAGGTTGACACATTTCTTAGATAAATCATTCCAATCTACCATTTATCCCTTAGGTAATTTGAGGATTCAATATAAAGCTTGTCCAACCAAATTACATGGAAACAAGTGAAGCAACTAAACACTTCTATAGGCTACTTCTTGGCTTAATACAAAAAAACTTTGATATGTTTTCGAGTTTCACCACTCCCTTTATATTTATCATATTTGGGTGCCTGAAAACAAGGTAGAAAGAGGACTTGGAGAATACTTAAGTCAAACAAATATGGACGTATCTCATCAAAACTATAATTCTTAATCTAGTTTCCCATCTCTAGTCTTGATACTATATATTTCATTGAATTCCACTCCTACATATTTGGTGAATTTTTGAGTGGAATATAATTTTGTTGGAGTGGTATGTACCCATATTGCATAGTTTTATTAGGGATATAAAACCTATGATCAAATTTTTTTTTCTGGTTCACTCCTTGATTTGAGTAGCTTAGGTGGTTGATAAACATTTCCTAGAATGTACCATTATGAGATATAGATATACTTCTAGTTTTAAGGAGTTTGCATTTAGTTTACCAAAGGATTTGATGGTTGGGATGAATTCATTAAAGTGTTTTATACAATACCCTTAATATACATTGATTTTTTCATCCCTTGGTTTTTTGAAGGGACAAGAACCTCTTGATGATTGAAAAATGCATGCTATATATTTGGTGAAACATGTTAAAAATAATCTCTAGGCTTGTTTTGATCAGAGGCAATCCTAGGGTCTATCATAGATGTAGAATAAGGTGGGTCATGATACACTTGATCCATCATATTTTCTTTTTTTTAATAAGTATTATTGTTGATCAAAGTTACAGTTAAAGAGTCTATTAGTTCTATGATAAGTTGATATGCATATCATTGACTAATTTTATTGATCTTGGTAGAAAGATCCTACTCATTGGGAGTAGACTCTACAAGTGTTTCTTTTCCCTTGATAGGAGAAGTAATATTGGATTTTATGATATAGGTTAAAGATTGCTCTTGATGTTGTTTGTATACCCTAACAAATGTGTAAATTATTCCATTGGGAAATTTGGAGGCAATCTAGCACCTAATTCTATTATCCTTAAAATGGATTCATATATCTTATACATGTAAATGCTTATAATAATATTCTTCAAACCTTATAGTTGTTGGGATATATTTGAACACAATGAAGTTCTCTTATTTGTCATAATGATGCTCTTCCTTATAACTAGGGCCATAAGATAACCCACTATGAGTATACCTTTGTATGATGTTTGAAGATGGTTTTTCTACATTTGCTAAGATGTGAAATGTGTTTTAAAAATGTTTAAAAAGTGTGCTTGGATTCATTCAAACAAAAATCAAGTTAAGATGAGATTATAAAAAGAAGTGACATAGTACCACATAATTAGAAGAAAGTGGTTATGAATTTACTCAAATTTCATGTTTTGAAATCATCAAATTAGAAGAGGGTAAGACAATTTTGGAACCTAAAGTGTAGGCCAACACAATAAACTTGGGTAAAAAAAATGTCAATACTTTAAAAATCTAGATACAACTATGGTGAGTCATGACTAGAGAATTTTGAAGAGGGTCTTTCTAATCAAGGAGATACAAATGTGAACTAAGAATCTTAGAATGTGAATTAAAATAATAACTCCCAAGTATAAACCCAAAACAAAATAGTAAGCACAATAGTGCCATATGGCAAAAAGATATAGAATGGTTTGAGAACTTAGAACATGAACAAATGCAAGATAATATAAGTACATAATGAGAATAAAATTATGATGAGTCTAGGTAATGACCTTCAATCTAAATGGGAAATCATACCAAGTTACTCAAACCAAGTGTGAAAGGGAAACTGATAGCACCTTAGATCAAAACTTAGAAAGGCAAGAATTTGAAATTAGACAAAAAATGAAGGACTTTGAGATTTTTCAAAGTGTACAAATGGTATAGACTCAAATGAACAACATAACAACATTATTCAAAGAATAAAAACACAATTTTTCGAATAATGATTTGAATAAGGCAATAAGTGAGTTGGATTTGGTCAGTGTAATGCCTCTTTGTTCAAAAAGAATGGTGTATAATAGAGTGTTTTGTTTCTTGATGTGATTTTGATTTCACACAAATAATTTTAGACTCAAAAATACCAAGCAAAAAAAGGATAAGATGAAAAAAACACCTAAGTTTAACATTTTAAATCCTAAAACTGACAAGGTTGCATGGTACTATCAAATTCCATCTATATATGTGCTCTTGAGAGAATTTTAAATTGTTAATCCTAAAAGTAAAAGCACATGAAAATTAGTATTTTTATACCCCCTATTCTCTCAAGAGTTTGTAAGGTGACATGGAATTTTGGGCTACTTGCCCTGTATCAATAATACATTTATGACAAGTGGGATTTATCTAAAACAAAATAATTTCACATCTAGATGGTCCCAAGTATGTCTAACACTAGAGATGCAATAACATCATTTGGATTCATGTCAAATAGTTTATCATGAAAAGGTATTATCCTTTTCATAACAACCAAATCCATGAATTTCTTAGTAGAGTCTGATATCTGAGTTGACCCTATCGTCTGAGGCCAAGTACCACTAATGAAGCTTGTTTTAATTATTCAAAATAAGCATCCTAATGGGTCTCCCTAAATTCATATACCCCACCATGGAGTGGGGTTGAAATGATGCCAAGATATTAATTCCTAGGTCAATTCTTCCATAGAAAACATGCGAGGAGGTGATGAAATCCCATTCATAATCCAAAGTGCATAAAATAAAGACAAGTGAAAAGACTTTATGGTCATTTTGGGGTCACCCAAATCATACATATTTGGGAAGGGCCTTAATGAATTTATTTCCATGCCTTTAGATAAGGTAATATAATTAAAATAATGAGTGTTTATGGTCACCTGAGTTCCTTAAAGGGGATAGTGGGAGAATACACACGTAACACTCATTTTGGTCAAGATAAACACTTCAACAAACAAGCATAAAAATGGAACTCTTATGAGCATTTAAATAATATTTGTGTTTATTTTAGAGCACCAAAATGAATCATGTAATGAATTTTGCCTTTGATTTATTGTGAAATGGAGACTAAATGACTTAAAATCCTACAAACAAGGTGCTAAAAGTCTAAAACTAGGGTGTTAGAAACTTGTAGTTTGTTGTTTTAGGTCAATGTTTTTCTATGCAAGTCAATCTCATCATTCCATAGGGTCATCTAGCCATTCCTTAATTCATTCCCACCATTCTATAATTTAATCTCATTGAAAGACAAAGATAGAGAAGACACTAGTTCATGCTCATGCTGATTGACAAGATGATATTGCTGATTAGCAGGGCATTTCCATTGAATTATAGGGCATTTCCACTAAAATGATAAAACTAAACAATCACCTATTAGTTTTTGGTCCAAGATATATTATCATTCTACAGTATGATCTCTTTGATTGACAGAGTGATTCCACCATTTGGTAGAGCGATCCTTCCATTTGGTATATCATTTCCACCTATTTTTACTAGACACACAAGTAGATAGAGAATATATAAAATGATTTTGTTGTTCACAAATGCAATTCCACCATTTCATAGGGTGTTATCAATGATGTTTAGGTTGATTCTATTGACTTTCAAAGTGATTCTACCATTTTATAGGTTTATCCCATCATTTTCATCAGAAGCCATACAAACATAAAATGAGAGAAAAAGAATGGCAAAAAAACTTCCAAAGAGGGTGTGAATGCAAAATTATAAGGTATAGAGACTTGTGTGAGGTGTGATTCCTACTGGTCATGCCAAAATGTAGAGTTAGATTATGATATGTTTTAGTCCATGCATTAGTCAAGAAAAAATCTATAAAGAAGCATAGACACTAAAACATCAAGCTTACTCCCTCAAGGGGTGTTGCTAGTGAATTATAAGAGCTATTTAAGAAAATCATACTGTTTCTAATGCAAAATTGCTTTCTACATTCAAAGAAGAAATAAGAAACTGAAATAAAAGGTTAAGGCTAGAAGTACCTGATAAAGTCGTGCGCACCAAAATCAGACGTTGAAAGATTCTCCTCTTTTGCTGTGGAGGAATGACACCTACGAAAAAGAGACTAAAACACGGGAAGACATTAGTCAAAGATATGGTGGTTTGTCAGGCGAACGCCTGATCTCGGAAGTACGAAGACTCCCTAAAAGGATATCAACCCACTGATAAAAAAGAGTAGAAAATTGGATGAAAGTAGATGATAATGACAGAAATAAATGACAGAAAAATAAAGAGCGTACCTGATATGCAGCACTGTTCTGCACAGTCGCCGGCGTCGGTTAGGAAGGTGCCGACGTCGGTTAAGGTGCCGTCGTCGGTCAGGGTAGTGACCGGCGTCGGTAGGGGCAGGTTCTGGGAAAGTCTGGACAGGTTCGGGACAGGGCTGAACAGAGTCAGGACAGAATTGAGACAGCGCTGAACAGAGTTGGGACAGGGTCTGATAAGGTCAGGGTAGGGTTTTGATAAGGTCAGGGTAGGGTTTTGGACAGAGTCGGGATAGAGTCTGGGAGAGTCGGGACAGGGTCTGAGAGAGTCTGGGGGAGTCGGGACAGAGGCAGGGATAACAAAACTGATAAATAATAACTGAGAAAGAAATGAAATAAATAGAATAATACTTACCTGGTAGAAGACGCGATGAAAGCCATGGTGTGCAGATTAGTTGATGTCGTAGTGTTGATGATTGCTCGAAGTTCGCAGGTTGATGGAAGAATTCGCAGGTTGGTTGCTTGGAGTTTCTGAATAGCGTTCGGAGATCCTAGCTCAAATGGCTGGCAGAGGTTGATGAAGGCGGGGGACGGGGACGGTTCCAGAAATGGTTCGTCAACCATTTCAGGAAACTGAATGGTAACTGATAACGGACCAGGGGAAGGTGACCGGCGTCGGCAGGATTGCCGACGTCGGTCGATAGGTGACCGACGTCGGCGACATCGATCGGGTAAAGACCGACGTCGGCAGATGCATAATGGGTATCTGTGCTCATCTTTACATGCTGCCAGGGTCAAGGTTGGTGAAACAAGTGATCGACAAGGGTTCGATAGGCGAAGAAGAAAAAGACGGGGAAGGACCAGGGGAGTCGACACGATTTCGGTGTCTACATTTGCCCCTTTTTGTCTTGTTGGTTGTTCTAGACGAACTGCAAGACAAAAATAGGAGTGAGTGCCCCAGGTGAGGGATAAGGTTGATTTCGTCTTGTTGGTTGTTCGAATGAACTGCAAGACAAAATAAGAAGCGAAATGCCCCGAGTAAGGATGAGGTATTCCCCCTCAAAGTAGGAGTCGAGGGAAGGGAACTGAGAATCGGGTGCTGATTTGATAAAGAGCGGATGAAAAAGGGGTGAGGGTGAACGCTGCAAAGGTCGTGATTGCACGCATACCACTACACGAGATGGTTAGGTCAAAAGTGTCACAGGTCAAGGGTCGAGGAGTGCCAAAATTGAAGTAACCGGGCCCCAGCATTTAGTCATCTGCTGATCAGGTCACTCAATCTAAGCTGAAGCTCCAAATGGGTCATCGCGTTCCAGGTATCCCAGGCTCAGGAAGTGCTCCTAGAAACGCGAAAAAGTCACAAGTAGTGCAGATCAACCGGTGTGCGATCCTATACTTGTGAGGGTCCAAAAAGGTCTGCGCACAATTTTGCTAACCAGTCATGAGGTAGCATACATGCAAAAATAACCAAGGCAACAACGTCTTGGAAGTGGTCGAGGTTAGCGGAGATAGGTATGATCTCCAATGGTTGGTGGTCGATGGATGGATGAATGGACGAAAGGATGCGGCCGAGCTAACCCCAGAAGACCCCATGTCAACTGAGTGCTGCCTACATAGCCCTGGTGATAGGGCCTCAGGCCGATGTAGTTCTCCCTAGAAGGGAGGAAGGGTCAAAGGGATGGTGAGGAAAAAAAAGATGTTGCAGCCTTTTCCAAATGGTGTATTCTGCAACATTGGTTGAGGGGTTTTTCATCCCTAGCAATATTCCATATGCATGATGGATGTATGCTAAAAATGAATTGAGGTCTATTTATGCTTCAGCAAGTATTGGTTTATGCTTAACATAAATTGGGTCGAGTCGATAGTTTCCATGTGTATTGGTGTCCATAGAAACTAGGGGGAACAGGGTAGGTCATGTTGATGGTCTGAAAAGAGAGTTGAGCTGAGTTGATTGACAAGTGATGAAGGTGAATGTGACCAGAGTGAAGAGAAAAGATGAAAGGCAAATTGCTCTTTCATTGACAAGGACCAAAAAGATAGCATGGATAGGGGTTATGAGAACCAAGAGCCCCATTCATGCGTGACGTCGTTGACCATAGTTATGTTAGAGCGGTAATCGAATCACTTAGACATTAAAGTGAGCTCGAAGTCCCTTGAGTAGGTAATAGGAAGAGGAAAGAGGGTAACCCGTTTTAAGAGCAGAGATAACTTTGCCCCTTTTTATAGGAGACCCTGAGACAACTACAAGTCAAGTCCGTGACTCATTTTTTTTTTTTCGGCGTAGACTGATCAATGCGGGAAGCCTGCATAGAGATGTCATTTGCTGTAGTGGTCAGGTTGTGAAGCTGATCGATGCGGGAAGCTTCTAAAATAATGCTGTTTATTGCCAGAGTAGTCATAGCCATCCTTCGAGGGAGTGGTCTAGATTTTTGTTTAATATAAAGGCTTGTGAATAGCTGTCCTTCGAGGGAGCTGTCTATTTATTACAGCAATGATAGTACAGCTGTCCTTCGAGGGAGCAGTCTGTTTTTTTTTTTTTTTTTTTGATTTTGATATTGATATAGTGACCATAGATATGTTTTGACATCTTGATTTGTTTTTATAGAAATGTGAGTCATGGACAAGACTGTAGAAGGTCAAGGGCTCCCTTTTATTAGGACAAAGCATCACTGTATCATAAAAGGGGTATAGGAGTTGTTAAGAGGAATAGGGTTGAAAGGAAGTAGGATGAAGAGGATGGGAATTGCTCAAGGGACGAGCTCAAGTTAAGTGTCAAGTGGGCGAATACTCGACTAGCAGTAGAACGGTCGCAGATGCAACGCATTAAGAGGCTCAGGTTCTGGGCGTCCATCAAGAGAAGATAGACGATAAGTCCCTGATCCATACTTGTGCATGATAATAAAAGGTCTGAGCCAATTAGGAGCAAACTTGCCTCGTTTACTTCGCTCCATATTGGTCACGTGTTGATTCTCTTTGAGGATGAGGTCTCTGATGTTGAAATCTCGTTCTCGCAGATTTTTGTCATAGGTGCGCTTGATGCGATGTTGATAGACATGGAGATGATTAAGGGCAGCAAGACGGTGTTCGTTAAGTAACTCAAGTTGAGCTAAGCGATCTTGATGAAAGTCATCGTTGGAAAGGATATCATGTAGAGAAATGCAGAGAGACGGGATCTGTACTTCGAGAGGTAAGACAGCCTCTATTCCGTATACAAGAGAAAAAGGGGTAGCACCCGTAGAGGTTCGGATGCTAGTGCGATAAGCCCACAAAGCGAAGGGAATGTGAATGTGCCAATCCTTGCCTGTGTCACTGACCACTTTCATGAGAATTTTGGTGAGAATTTTGTTGGAAGCCTCAGCCTGCCCATTTGCTTGTGGGTAGTAAGGCGAAGAGAAACTGAGTTTGATGCCGAAGGAGTCGCATAGCTTTTGGACAGTTTTGTTTTTGAAGGACTTGCCGTTATCAGTGATGATTTTATGAGGGACACCGAAACGACAGATGATGTGGGTGTTGATGAAGTCGATGATCTTGTCGGCTTTTGTGGAGACGAGAGGAATGGCTTCCACCCACTTGGTGAAATATTCAGTGGCTGTGATGATAGATTGATGACGAAGAGACGAATGAGGGTTAATCTCACCGATGAGATCTAAACCCCACTGAGAGAAAGGCCAGAAATCCTGAGCAACTTGTAAGGCGTGACTGGGGAGATGAAGCAAGTTAGAGTGCTGCTGACACTTGATGCAACGCCGAACATAATCGCTACAGTCTTGATGAAGGGTAGGCCAATAATAGCCCAGACGAAGGATGCACTTGGCAACCGAATTTCCACTGAAATGCCCACCACAAATTCCGTCGTGGACTTGCTGGATGGCATGAGATGCTTCAGTGGAGGTTAGACAACGAAGAAGGAGGCCGTCAAAGCCTCTTTTATAGAGAAGACCCCCTAGCATGGTATAGCGAGCGGTACGCTTGATAAAAGCTCGTCGTGCATTACTAGAGAGATTGGGAGGAATGATAGAGAGAGATAAGAAGTCTACAAGTTGCTTATACCAAGCATCTTGTGGGCTTGGGTCTATAGTGTTGACATGATGAATGTGAAGAGAGATATACGAAGGCAACGACACACGACGCACCATGACAAAAAGTCTGGATGCAGATGAGGAAGATGGGATATGGGAAGCGAGAGAAGCCATAGTGTCAGCAAACTTGTTCGTGGATCGAGGAACAGTCTGCAAGAGGAAATGGTCGAAAGATGCAAGGAGAATGTCAGCACGATTTTTATACCTTTGCAAAATTTCATTTTTACAGAGATATGAACCGTTGACCTGATTGACGACGAGCTGCGAGTCACCGAAGATGTTGATGGACTTGATGCTGAGAGAGAGGGCGGTCTGAAGTCCCAAAATTAAGGCCTCGTATTCGGCCATATTATTGGTACAATCAAAGTCGAGTTTAAAAGACAAAGGCATGGGCTCCCCTTCGAGTGGGATGAGAATGACCCCAGCACCTCCACCTAGTTGACATTTGGACCCGTCAAAGAACATAGTCATCTGATAGGTGGTGTCGTCGGAGGAAAGCGCAGCGATAGACTCGTCAGGGAATTCACACTGCGAAGGTTGAGTGTCAGGAAGAGGGGCATTGGCTAGTTGATCAGCAATGGTTTGCCCCTTGATAGATTTCTGCTGGATGAATTCGAGATCGAACTCAGCAAGCAGCATGAGCCACCGAGCCATACGTTGATTCTGATATGGCTTGGAGTGCATATATTTGAGAGGGTCGGTGTGGGTGATGACAAAGGTTTTGTGACTGAGAAGATAGTGGTGAAGCTTAGTAGCAGCAAAGACTAATGCCAAATAGAGTTTCTCGATATGGGTATACCGAGTTTCATAGTCGACCAGTGTTTGGCTGATATAATAAACGGCTTGCTCACGGTGATGCTCGTCTCGGTGCGCGATCATGGCACCTAACGAATGGTGAGTGGCTGAAATATAAAGGTAGAAGGGTTGGTCATCTTTAGGTGGAATGAGGACTGGTGGAGAGACCAAATAGCGTTTTAAGGCTTCAAAAGCCTCTTGATAGTCCTTATCCCATGTAAAAATGACATCCTTCTTAAGGAGATGATGAAAAGGTTGGCAGCGGTCAGAAAGCTGCGAGATGAAGCGGCGAATGGACTGGAGCTTGCCTTGTAAACTGTGAAGCTGCTTGAGATTGGTCGGGGGAGGCATTTCGAGGATAGCGCGAATCTTGGCGGGATCTATCTCAATGCCACGGAAGGAAACGATGAAGCCGAGAAGCTTGCCAGAGAGGACCCCAAAGACACATTTTTTGGGGTTAAGACGGACATTGTACTGAAGAAGACGAGAAAAGATGATGTTGAGAATGGTTAGATGGTCACGGTGAAGCTTGGATTTGCCGAGAAGGTCATCCACATATTCCTCCATGATTTTGTGGAGGAGATCGTGGAAAATGTAGGTCATGGCACGCTGATAAGTGGCACCTGCGTTCTTCAAGCCGAAAGGCATGACTCGATAGCAAAAAGTCCCCCATGGGGTGATAAAAGTAGTCTTGTGCTGATCTTTCGGAGCAATCAGGATTTGATTGTATCCTGAAAACCCGTCCATAAGAGATAGCATCTCATGGCCGGCCGTAAGATCAACGAGCTGGTCAATGTTAGGAAGAGGAAAGTCGTCTTTAGGACAGGCTAGATTAAGGTCACGATAGTCTGTGCAGATCCAAATCCCCCCAGTTGCCTTGGTGACTGGGACGATGTTAGAGACCCACTGTGGATAATCGATAGGCTGGATGAAGGAGACAAAAAGGAGACGCTGAAGCTCCTCCTTGACAAGGAGGGCAACGCGAGGATGCATCTTTCGAAGCTTTTGCCTGACAGGCTTAGCCTCTGGTTTGGTGACAATGTTATGGGTAATGATGGTGGGGTCGATGCCAGGCATATCACTGTAAGTCCAGGCAAAGGCCTTGCTATGGTCAGAGAGGAACTGGGTATAGTCAAGCTACTCCTGAGCGTCTAAAGATTGGCCGATCTTTAAGACATGAGGAACATCAGAAGAAGGAAGGTTGATGTCAATGGTTGATTCATTTAACATAACCTGGTTCTCAGAAGGGAGGGAGCGCTGGATGAAAGAATCATCAGCGCCCATGTAGGAAAGAATGGCGTCATCGTCAACGCAGTGAACAGTGTGAATGGTTGCCGACTCATCTTCGATCATGGTGGGAAGAATGAGAGGGATAGACTTGGATACCCCATTGAGCTGATAAGTCAAGGGGTCCAGGCGAATGGTGTTTATGGAAAAAAAAAACTAGGAGGAATGGAAACCACTGACTCCGTAGGTGAAGGTGGCGAAATAGGCGAGTGTGGAGGAGATTGGTCAAGGATTGGTTCAGGATAAAGGTCTACAGGGTCTTGAGTGGGGTCGTGATATCCCAGACCATACCATTTCTTGGCGTCGTCATCATTGAGCGGTTGGATAGGCTGATGGGAGCCCTGCTCATAGCGTCCGAAACCAAAACCCTTCCATGCACACCTGTAAAGGTAAGTATGTGCAAAGGCGAGGTTGCCAAGAAATGAAAAATCTGATGTGAAAGGTTGGGGTGAAGAAAGAGGATTACCATCAGTAGGAGCTTGATTAAGCCCTCCATAGATGAGGTTGGTGCAGAGGTGAGGGGGACCATAAGGTATGATCATCCCAATCCGATGGTCGTAGCTGGGGCTGTGATGAAGGCGTCCATACTCTTGCGGAGTTTGGAACATGTCTAAAGCCAACAAGTGATACTCTCCTAATGAAAGTCTTTGAAAGACGTCTTCCATGGGATCTGTGGTTGTCGCTTGAAGGGGAGGTGTAAGGGCGACCGCCTGTTGCGAACTGGTTGAAGCTTCCGTGGATGGAGGCGGTGCCGAGGTTGATGGCTTGATAGGAATGAGGACATCGTTTGGACGGTAGGTGGTATTGCATGTTTTGAAAGGCGAAGAGTCAGCGGGAATGGTGTGGACTTGTCTGTCATGCTCAAACTTCACACAACGGTGCAGGGTGGAGGGGACACAGGCCATGGCGCGGATCCAGGGTCGGCCCAGCAAGATGTTGTATTGGAACTCTCCTTCGATGATGTAGAAGAGCTCCGGGACTGTGCGTGGACCAACACGGATATGAAGGATAACTGTGCCAATGGTCGTGGCAGTAGTGTCGTTGAAAGAGCGCAAGATCGCGTCAGTTTTGGAGACGCAATTCTTGGGAAGAGCCAACTGATCAAAGGCATGAGTGGAGATGATGTTGATGCTAGCGCCCCCATCGATCATAATGCATTTAATGCGTGTCCGATCGATGTAGGCAGTGATGAAGAGGGCAGCGTCCTGATCTTTCATGTTGGATGTAGGAATCTCAGAATCGCTGAATGTTATGGAGGCAACAGGGGCTAAGGAGTGGACAAGGGCAGCAAGTGGCTGAGGATCCTCAGGTTGGACCTCCGCTGCCTGCAGGGCTTGGATGAGGGCCTGACGATGTTGAGGTGAGGTTTGGATGAGATCGTAGAGGGACATCTTCACAGGTGTCTGGTGAAGCTGTTTTAACATGGAGTCATGGATTGGTCCGGAAGAGGAAGAAGAAGAAGAAGAGGGTTGAGGTGCGCCAAGGATAGAAATCTTAGGCTTAGGCGGTTGAGGTGGATTGACAAAAGAGTAGGTCCAAGGAATGGCGGCTTTTTCTTTTGCCTTATCCTTTTGTGACCTAGTGGTGATGTGAATGGCATTGATTTCAAAGATGGGAGGTGAAGATGATGTAGGGGTTGTAACCGGTTGATGAGATGTGGATGGGTTTGAAGAGGTTGAAGGGTTGTGAGAAGGAGTCAGGGGGCGGTCGAAAGTGTCCTCAAAGAGAAGAGTGTCTTTCTCCAGATAACGGCGAATGATAGCCTTGAGGGCACAGCAAGTCTCAGTGTCATGTCCTGGTGTATGATGATATAAACAAATCTTCGTGTCGTCGAACCAGGAAGGTTTAGACCCGAGAGGGTGAAAGGGCTTGATGGGTGGAAGAGTTATGCTAGAAGTTTGCAAAAGTTGTTGCAAGATCAAAGAGTATGAGCCCACTAAAGGGTCCATGCTCATCGATGTATGCGATGTCGGTGACTTTTGCTTGGGCGAAATGGGAGGAAGTTTTCGTACCACCTTCTGGGTTGATGGTGCGATGACAGGCGGAGACGGTACACTCTTCGTGAGAGGTATCGCCCTTTTGGGAGAGGGTAGGCTAGTGGTAGGTAAAGGAAGCAAAGGAGGCAACCAGTTTTGGTTAGAGGTTGAAGCGGGAAGGACTCTGGTTAAGGTTGAAGGATGCGGGCCCAAAATGGAGGGCAATGGTGACGGAAGAGGAGGCGTTCACCTCTGTGGTTTGGCAGTCTTTTGAGATTTAGATTGAAGACTACTATTAGTTGAAGTTTGGGTTAAGTCCACCTTCACTTGTGGATGAGTGAGGTTGGAGACGGGGCGAACGCCAAGTGATTTGATAGGTTTAGGCGGAGTAGATGAGGGTTTTGGTTTTGATGAAGTTGATGAAGATGTAGACGGTTTGGAAGTGGAGATCGGATTTTTGTTGATAGTCTTAGAAGGTTCTGCCATGGGTAGATTAGCGGTATGAGATGAGAGGGCTCGGGCTTGTTGAAGAGCTGTGAGACGGTCCCACAATCCCTGATGTTCCACTTTCCTAGAAGGGAGAAGTTCGAGTCTCTCCACTAGTCGGGAAAATGGCTGAGAAGATGCGGGATGAGTTTTAGGCTCTTGAGAAGATGCCAATGGTTGTGGGACTGAAGGTGAGACGGATGTAGTAGTCTCGGGCTCAAAGCAGGATGAAGTTGTGACAGGTTCATGTTTGGTTGGAGACGAAGGAGAGATAGGTTCTTCCCTGGGTGGAGAAGAAACTGGTGAATGAAGCTCCTCAAGCGGGTAAAGGGCAGGGATGATAGTGCCCTCCACTTGTGGCCAAGGAGTAGGAAAGGTTGGGTCCTCCATGGGCAGCAAAAAGGAAGATGGTGAAACTGGCGGTGCTGGTAAGGTCGAGGCGTCCTCCAAAATGAGAGAAGTTGAGGGAGAACTAGCCGGAGAAAGAGGTTCGTCCACATGTGATGGACTGATGGATAAACCCACCTCTTGTAGTTGGTTAGAAATGAGGGGTGAGACTGTATTGACTGTTCGAATATTATGTTCATGGGTATTGTCAGTCAAGGTCTGGACGTTGTTTTGGGTTGGTGGATGATTAGGGAATGGTTGTTTGAAGATATCGATACCCTGATTAGGAGGGGCATTAGGATTGTCGAGGATGAGGTCACCCTTTTCCAACATGTCTTGAACTATGTTTTTAAGGGTTTTACAGTTGCCCGTGTCATGACCTTTAACACGGTGGTAGTGGCAGAAGTCATTCTCCCTATACCACGCAGGAATGGCGCGTGAGGGATCAAATTGTGGTGGAGGTCAGATCTGAGGGAGATTGATGGCCCCTTGTTTGACGAGTTTTTCTAGCATAGACGCGTATGATTCTCCAAGTGGAGTAAACTGTCGCTGTATGTATCTCTGCTGAAATTGACGAGTGGCGCTCATGGATGTGGATGGTTCAGGTTGATTAGTTGAAGGCGAAGAAGAGGAAGATCTAACAACCACAGCATTTGCTGAAGCTTTAGATTTAGGATTGGATGAGGAGGGTTTAGAAGAAGGGTCATTGGTTTTGGAGTTGGGATTCTTACTCCACAACTTGACTTTATTCTCCTCAATGGCACGTAATTCAAGTTTACGAGCCATCGTGAAGGCCTCGTCAAAAGTGCGGAAGGTTTGAACCCTCAAGGTAGAAGAAATATGTTTAGCACAGGCTTGAGAGAAAAGTTCAATAAGCTCAGGCTGAGGTAAAGAAAATGAAAGTTGATTGATAAGGCCCCTCCACCGAGCGACGAAATCAGCAATAGATTCATCCTCAAACTGGCGAATAGAATAGAGGTCTGTGATAGAGACCTTCTTGGTGATATTGATGGAGAAATGATCGAGGAAGAGCTGGGCCAACTGAGTGAATGTGAGGATGGAATGGCTGGGAAGAGAGCTGTACCAGTCAAGTGCAGCACCCGAGAGAGACATGGGAAACGTGCATAAGAGCAACGCATCATCGTGGGCGATAAGGTAACAGGCATGTCTGAATGCCCGTAAATGTTGTTGTGGGTCTTCCTTACTCTGGAAATGAGAAAACTTAGGAAGTTCCCACTGGTTGGGATATGGTCTGATGGGGACGGAAGGATGAATGGGCTTGTTACAGATTTGTTCGTACGAGAGACTGTTGCGTGAGCCGGTAATAGAGATCTCTAGGTTGGACATTTTATCCATCAGCATCTTGATAATATCTACTGACGGATTGGCGGATGGAGCACCTCCTAGATTGTGAGGTGCTTGAAAGAGGCTGGAAGAGGTATACGACGTAGTCGGTTGTACCAATAAGGGCGCAACGTACGGATGACTAGTCGTAGGGACGGAAGAAGTGACTAGGGATGGTTGGATAGAAGACATGGCTAGGTTTGATGTGGTCATGGGAGGTTGGTTAGAGATAACATGGGCTAATGGATGGGTAGCCACCCTAGTGTTGATAGGAGTAAGAGTGGGCGGAATAGAGACGACCAGATTTTGAAAGGGGGTAGAAAGTGGTTGAGTGGACTGAGATTGATTGGGGGCCGAAACCCCGGTGAAAGTGGGCCCAACGACGGAAGGAGAGGCCACACTTGGATGGTTGGTGAAAGGTTGGTCATTGGTTGAGGTAACAGCCTGGGTGTCTAAGGGTTGGACTACAGACGTTGTTGATACGACCGCAGTTGCGAGGAGAGAAGTTGGCATTCCATAAATTGGATTGCCAAAGGGGTCTCGCGTTTGGCTATTCGCGAGATAGTGTTGCAGGGCTTTAGTATTGAGGTCCAAGAATCGTGCGAAGTCTTGGTCCCCTTCTGGAATAATAGGCGTTTGGGGCGGAGATGGTCTGGTAGGAGTCCTTTCAGTTTCTGAGTTGAACTCCATTGTAGGGTTGGTTGTAGGCGGGGTAGATGGAAGAGGATGATGCCTCGCGTGATCGACTAGAGCCTTGGCTTGGCTATGAGTCAGAACCATTCAAGGCAAGGGAGAACGTCCTCACAAGCTCAAACAAGCAGATAAGAACCAAAAAGATGAAGACACAAGCAGATCCTAAAACCCTAGAAGTAAATTATTAGGATTATAGTGGCTTATGCCTTAGAATGTGTGTGTAGAGGAAGATTGGCTGAAAAATGGGTCCTAGAAGAAGCAGTCTATGGATGGTTTCGGGTTTTGTTATGGTGCTCAAGAAATCTGTGTTAGCTTCCGTACAGGCCTGGTGTTAAGGAGCAAGCTCCCCTCACTTCACGATTCCAGTGGTTAGCTGGTTTTGCTTAGCCAAAATATACTTCCACTAGAGTTTATACTCCGCCAGAGAACGGAGTGGGCTTCCCCCTTGGTGATGAAATCCAAGTAGGGTCACCAGGACGGGTAAGGTATCCGCTGGGGGATGAAATCCCAGTCGGGCCTTGTCTCAGGTAAGTTAAAATGTTTGTTTTGTGCAGGTGGTTTGGTCGTGTAACATCAAGTGATTTAGGTTAATTCAATATGCGGTTTAATTACTATGTGTGGTCTAAAAGATGCAGGCAAACAGAAATGAATGCAGAGTGTTTTAATGTCCAAGTCGAAATGTTTGTTCGTATGAAGATGAATGGAGAAAGAGTCGAAGAGTATGACTTTAGCTAGTCTAGAAATGCAAGAAAGAAAGAAATGTTCGTTTTAGTTCTGCTTATGATGTTGTTTAAGAAGAGACGAAAGGAGGCGAAAAGGAAGAAACCTAATGCCTAAATGAACGAAAGAAAGAAAGAACCCAAGGAGGACCTAGGGTCCCACCGGGCGTGCCAGAATGTTTCTAATGCAAAATTGCTTTCTACATTCAAAGAAGAAATAAGAAACTGAAATAAAAGGTTAAGGCTAGAAGTACCTGATAAAGTCATGCGCACCGAAATCAGACGTTGAAAGATTCTCCTCTTTTGCTGTGGAGGAATGACACCTGCGAAAAAGAGACTAAAACATGGGAAGACGTTAGTCAAAGATATGGTGGGTTGTCAGGCGAACGCCTGATCCCGGAAGTACGAAGACTCCCTAAAAGGATATCAACCCACTGATAAAAAAGAGTAGAAAATTGGATGAAAGTAGATGATAATGACAGAAATAAATGACAGAAAAATAAAGAGCGTACCTGATATGCAGCACTGTTCTGCACAGTTGCCGGCGTCGGTCTCTGTGGTGCTGGCGTCGGTTAGGAAGGTGCCGACGTCGGTTAAGGTGCCGTCGTCGGTCGGGGTAGTGACCGGCATCGATAGGGGCAGGTTCTGGGAAAGTCTGGACAGGTTCGGGACAGGGCTGAACAGAGTCGAGACAGAATTGAGACAGCGCTGAACAGAGTCGGGACAGGGTCTGATAAGGTCAGGGTAGGGTTTTGATAAGGTCAGGGTAGGGTTTTGGACAGAGTCGGGATAGAGTCTGGGAGAGTCAGGACAGGGTCTGAGAGAGTCTGGGGGAGTCGGGACAGAGGCAGGGATAACAAAACTGATAAATAATAACTGAGAAAGAAATGAAATAAACAGAATAATACTTACCTGGTAGAAGACGCGATGAAAGCCATGGTGTGCAGATTAGTTGATGTCGTAGTGTTGATGATTGCTCGGAGTTCGCAGGTTGATGGAGGAATTCGCAGGTTGGTTGCTTGGAGTTTCTGAATAGCGTTCGGGGATCCTGGCTCAAATGGCTGGTAGAGGTTGATGAAGGTGGGGGACGGGGACGGTTCCAGAAACGGTTCGTCAACTGTTTCGAGAAACCGAATGGTAACTGATAACGGACCAAGGGAAGGTGACCGGCGTCGGCAGGATTGCCGACGTCGGCCAATAGGTGACCAACGTCGGCGACATCGGTCGGGTAAAGATCGACGTCGGCAGATGCATAATGGGTATCTGTGCTCATCTTTACATGCTACCAGGGTCAAGGTTGGTGAAACAAGTGATCGACAAGGGTTCGATAGGCGAAGAAGAAAAAGACGGGGAAGGACCAAGGGAGTCGACACGATTTCGGTGTCTACACATACCATCAAACCTTACAAATAACATCCCTCCTTGTAAGAGCATCCAAAAAGCATGATTTTCCCTAGATATAGTGCTCCAAGTCTATGTCAATGAAGAGTAGCATGATCATAATTTTGTAGTGTACCAATGACTTAGGCTCTTAATATTTATCAGTTTTTGAAAATAGATGAAGACTTTCTATACTAATTGATGCATAGTAATTTTGTATAACTGAAGCTTAAAAATGATGGTCTTGGACCTTGTATTTATAGATTTTCTAGATTGTTCAAAATAAACCTTGACTGCCCATCTTGAGATCAAGATGTGAGGCCATGGATTGATTAAATTTTGGAGGGACAAGCCATAAATATGTCCTTTAATATTTGGAAGAATGGGTCATTGATGAGGCATGGGAGAGCTTAATCCTGATATTTTTTTAATTAATGGACTATGGATGCCACCACATTGATGATGTCATGGGATGATGAAAAATTGAATAATGAATTTCCAATAAACATATATTAAAAAACTTTCATTGATTTTTCACTTATGCTCCTTATTTAGTTTAATTTTCTTAAGTGGCTTTGATTAATTTTATGGATTATAATAAAAAGGTGTTAATTGTGTACATAAAAATACCCTAATTATGGTATTATTGACATAAAATAACACATACACACAATGTGTGCTATTGAATTAGAAGAATTCAATGGTCCAAGGTGTCATTTTGCATGGTTGAAATTTGACTTGAATTGATTTAAGAAAACATAATAATCACATAAAATGCATTGCCCCATTCAGGGATACATTATCCTAAATCATCACATGTACATGATAAGTTTGAATGATTGAACGCATTTTAATGATTTTGGCCTAAATTGTACATTATCGTAAGATATTGCTTAGATTGATAATTGAAACACAATAGTGATAAGAATTAGATGTCTAAAAATTTAATGTTAAAAAAGATGAATGAGCAGTTAAAAAAGATCTTCAAATGTTGTAAAAAAAGTCTTAAGATATTTTTTATAAGGTGTACGACCAAATACCAATATCATGACATTTCATAAGTGTTAGATAACATAATAGGCCCCTATTCTATGATATAGATCTTCATGTTTGATCTTTTCTCAAAGAATCATATTATAAAATTACAATGAACAATACAAGACAAAGTAAAAGAACCTTAAACTTTCCAAAAGCACCTTAACATCTCTAAAATACTTAAAATACAATGTTATCAACTTATTGGTGCTGATCCTTGGACTACTTATTCATCTTGGTACATAATGCTCCTTGAAATATCACCCTTCTTATTTCTTGACCATGATTCAAACTTGACCTTGACTTCACACCCAAAATCTTATCAAAGTTACCGTAATTTATGCTAAACACATATCAAGTGGTCACATTGACTGAGTATGATGGCATGACTAGGTGACTTGAACTTATTTCTAACTAAACAATCCAAAGAGACTCTGAAAACTACTAAGAACAAAACAAAGCCTACCACCTTGAGACCAACCATAAACAAGACAAGATCCTTATGATGGATATCAATAAATTTAATATCATGATGACCAAATTTTTGAATGATACTCACTAATGGTGGCCAATTTTAGCTAACATATTTGGCAAACTCTTAGGATTGCATGTTTGTTATGCATCTAGACTAGTAGCCTTGACAGTCCATTAGGCTATGGGTTCATGAATATTGCTTGACATGGATGTATACTAAACTTGAAATTTATAACAGCCTTGAAACAAACTATAATATGAAATAAAACTCAATACACACACCACACACACATGTGTCATAAGACACTTGGAGGAAGGACAACAACATAAACAAATAAACAACTTTTGCTCAAACACTTAGGGAAAGTAAAAACCTATTCTACTATGTACAAATCTATAAAAATGACATTAGTATCATGGTTTTGAATTTATCCCATTGAATAGGATACTCAACTCCTCTCCATCCATCTTTGAAAGCTGAAAGACATTACGTTCTTTGCAACTAATGATAACATAGGGTCCATTCCACAATGTATCAAACTTGGTATGCCTACTAGGTTTGGCCCTATCTTCATCCCACTTCAATACAATGTATTCTTATTTATATTATCTTAAGACAATCCTCATATAAAACTTATTCTTCACTTTGGCTGGATTGCACTCCATTGTATACATAACATGATTTCTTGTCTCCTCTAAGGTGATCAACTATGTCAACTATATTGCCATGGGATCACTCTCTATCATATCAATTTGATGAGATAAATATAGGGTTGGTAATTCAAGATAAATAGGTATCTTGGCCTCTCTCCCATAAATAATCATAGGGTGAGTTACTAATATCCCTATTAGGAGTGATCCTATAAGCCTATAGGGTTGTATTTAACTTAATATACCGAGTTCTTTGATTTTCTTCTACTGCCCTCTTAATGATTCTAACCAAATTTTTGTTGGTAGAATTAATTAGCCCGTTTTATTTATGATAGTAGTTGGAATAAGGGATTAAATATATTCCATGCTTTAGATCTCACTTAGTTATTATTACACCATGAAATGTCATTACATTATCAAAAATTATTGTTGAAGGAACTCCAAATTTGGTCACTAGGCCTTCATAGAAGTCAAGAACTAAATATTCATCATCATTCTTGAGAGATATTTCTTCCAACCATATTATGAAGTAATTTTGTCTATAATCACCCATTTATATCCTTTAATTTAGGGGGGGGGGTGATCTTGCCAATGAAATCAAAACCCCATTACATGAATGGTTATTCCACTTGAATAGGATTGAGAGGGAGGGTTGCAAGATTTTATTTCCCTATGAAAATTGCACACTTTTTACACTTCCTTACCCATGCATAATATTCCTTAAATAATTTAGGCCAATAATACCTAGCCCTCATTGTTTTCTTTACTGTGGTCTTAGGTGCACAGTGACCTCCTACATGCCCATCATTTAATTATTCCAAAAGCCTATCAATCTTATCAGTTTTAACAAATATCAATAAAATCTCATTAATATCCTTTCTAAATATAAATCTATCCATAAGAATATAAGGGATGTACTGCATTCTGAAGTATCTTCTTTTTTCTTGATTTAAACCTATATGACACTCACTTGTTTAAAGAAATTTTAGCATATATTGTGTCTAACTTGGAGGGGATGAAGCTAAAATTGTATAAGAATCATCTTGAAATGCCAAAATAGCATCTTCTTATTTTTTAAGGTCTAATTCCAAATGTTCATATATCCCTCTTCCTCTTGTCATCTTCGTGGCCTTGATCTCTAGATCATACTCCATGACCTTGGTTATCCATCCATCTCTTTTTTCATTCAAATACTTGTTCAAAATGAAGCTTTGTATTCTTGGATGTGTCACCATGACATGAATTTTTTTATTAGAAACCATGTGACTAAAATTCTTAAGGATTCTTATAACTACCAGCATTTGCTTCTCAATAAAGGTAAATCTTTCTTCATAACCTTATAGCCCTTAACTGAAAAGGCTATAGGCTGCTTAAGACCTAGACTATTATGTTGAATCAACATGGATGAGATGATGTCAATGTTATCAAAATCATACAATAATAATTCCTTTGGGAAATCAATATTAATCAATGTACGTGCTCGGGTTATGGCTTGTTTAATAGCCTCAAAACTATTTTTTCCTTCTTTGGTCCAATTTAAGACTTGGTGATTCTTCAACATGGATGTTATAGGTTTTCATAAGGTTCAAAAAACTAGGTATTAACCTCATAAAAAATTTAATCTTCACAATAAAACTTTTCAAACCTTTCTTATGCTTTGGTAAAGACAAAGAAAATATGGCACTCACCCTTTTAGAATCAATGGCAAGCCCATCTTTTGAGATAATGTGACCTAATATATTACCCTCATAAACTACAAAAATACACTTATTGGGGTTTAGAGAGATCCCATATTAGCTACATCTTTCAAAAATCAATCTAAGATGAGTTAGGTGATCACTAACCTTCTTTGAGAAAATGATTATATCATCAAGATAGGTTAACACCATTTCATTAATCAAGCCTTGAAAATCCATATCCATGGATATTTAGAACATATCCCATATATTAGACAACCCAAATGGCATTATTTTATAGGAATATGTGCCTAATTTAGTAGTAAAGGTTATCTTGCATTGATCTTCTTCCTTTACCAAGACTTGATTATAACCAAATTATCCATCCAAGAGAGAGAAGTGTTGAAAACCTACAACTAATTGAAAGATTTAATATATTGAGAGTAAGGGTTAATGACTATTCAAATCTCTAAAATTTACACACAATCTGATATCCTCACTCTTATTTCTCATAGTAACTAGATTATCAACCCATGAGGAGTGCTTAATAGGGAATATGATGCTTTACTCTATCAATTTAGTTAGTTCTTTTCTCATTAGAATTTCAATCTTTGGATTTATCAGTCATTATCATAGTATTACAAGATTAGAATTTTGATAACTCTCTATGGTATGTTGGGATAATCTAAGATCAAACCCCTTAAGGTAACTATATTCCCAAGCAAAGATATCATAAAATTATTTACACAACTCCACAAATGCAATCCTTTCAGTTGAAGTACATACCTCTCCAAGGTTAAGAAGATTGTCCTCAAAGATATTAACCCTTTCATGAAGTTCCTATTGGATATAAAAACACATCTTATCCTTCCTCATTTGATCATTCTCATTAAAAATATTCTCAATAGTTGCCAATCCTTTGGGAAGCTTATCGGATCTCAATTGCACAATTTGATTTCCATATTGATGCTACAATTCAACTTGGTTTTTATAATAAAACTCAAATTTTTGTTGAAGTAATCATGTTATTTACTTTTCACACTCAAATACCTACCAATTGACATCATTATTTGGTATTGATGGCCTTCATACCACCTTGATATGTGGTTGAGGTTTTAAGTTCTTAACATCATTAAGAATGCCAAATTAAGCTCCTATTTAAGCTAAGATACCAACATGTTGATTCTCTTCTCTTGGAACTGATTAGATGTTGAAGGCTTCAAAATCTTTAATAAGGTCACATACCCTATGTCTTTAATACTTTACAATGGATTCTTAGTAACACTTTTACCTTTCACTTGGTGGACTACTAGCTCAATATCTCTAAAAACTTGTAATTTTTTCACTCCTTTATTTCTTGCCCATTGAATCCCATGTATAAGAGACTCATACTCAGTTGCATTAAAAGTGTAATTGAAATAAAATATAATTATATAATAGTAATTCTCATTTAAAGGAGAAACCAACATTACACCTACCCCTACTCCATTCTTACTTATTAAACCATCAAAGAACAATTTCCATAAACCATCACTTTATTCACTTGACTTGGAGAGAGATGGTATAGTTTCACCATCTTCATGTAAATAGTAAACACCTAGACCAACTTTTTCAATACCTTTATAAGGATCATACTAATGATTTTTTGCTCCCCATTCATCAAGGAAAAGATCTGATATGCCTTCAAGAGGTACAATAGATTCTTGATCATTGGGATGATATCCCTCATTAATAATGGTACAATTCACATTTGAAATGTTTTCCTTGTATGGATCAAGATGAAATTTAGATATAGGTTTAAATATGATTATAACTTTAGTACCACACCTAGTCTTAAAATCCATATATAACTAATCGGATGAAAAGTACCCACCAATATTAATGGTAAAGTCTCTTGACAAGCATAGAGAAAATGTTATACCCTTAAACTATAGTGTATATAGGGATATGTGTGGTTGACTTGTGGGTTACACATCTTCATATTACCTTGTTTCATTTCTTGATGTTCTTAGTATAAATGACCTATGGAATAACCATGGCTAAGTAGAGTATATGTAGGAGGTAGTGGTTAGTCCTTTATCATCATATTGTGAATTATGTTCTATTGAATTATAATTGAGGTTTCCCCCTTGAAGTGGATCACTCATAATATTGAAGTATTCTACTCTTTCACCAATTGTTATTGTGGATCTACATATTCTACTCTTAATTCTACCATATATTATTCTATTCTTGTAAATCATCTAATTAATTTCCTTAAAAGTGGTATCATAAAATCAATTTGGGCAAGTTTTTATGGCTCACTTTTTTTGGATCTAGTGTCTTGAGCACTAGAAGGCCAAAAAAACATAACTTGTGATCCAGGAGGATTTGATTTTTTTCATCACCACAATTTTTTTCGTGAGTTTTTTTTACAAAAAAAATTGGGTAAAAAAAAGGAAAAAAGTCTAGAAATATTTTACCTTGCAAAAATTATTATTCGTTAGATTCATCACTCCAAACTGATCAAAATGGTATATTATACCCATACACTTTTTTGGGTCAAAAATTTTCACCCTTATGTACAATAGCAGTCATTGGATTCATCTCAGTGAGATGATCACAATGGTGCATTCCACCAATACATTTTTTGGGGGATAAAAATCTCCTATGGTTTGTGCATGGCAATTCTAAACACTCTCAACCATGATAAAGGGCAAGAAACTCCAAAAAATCCTCACAAGATTGACATAATCTAAAAGTTCTAATCCATCTATTATGAGGTTAGTTTAACAACTTAAGTAAAAATTACATGGCATGGTGAAAAAAGATGATTTTTGATATAGTTCAAGGGGGACATTATAGGTTTGAAAGGGGAATTGTATAGCATGAAGGATCAATTACAATAGATATCTAGGTAATTGGCCAACTTGTCATATCAGTCACTACAAAATACTCCTACACCACTTCAGTTTGGTTCTCCTACTCCAAACAATACTAATATCAATTTTGGCCCTAAGCCAATGTTGCCAAAAGTGGACCTACATAAGTTTGATGGTAATGATCCACTCACTTGGCCCACTCAAATTGAAAATTTATTTGATCTACATCAAACTCCATGTTTGTAAAAAGTGGTTATGGCCTCTCTATATTTGGAACCTAAGCCATTTATTTGGTATTGTTAGTTATGTGCTCAAAATAAAAAGAAGGGTGTCCCAATTTCATGGTTGGTATTTTCTAAGGAGTTACAGCTCCACTATCACAATAATGTCTTTAAAAATTACTTTAGCTAGCTATCCAAATTATGCCAAATTGGAACTATCAAGGACTACATTCATTAATTTTAGAATATCTCCTTACATGTGACAAACATCACTGAGTAAAATCTGATTGACCTATTTTTTGGTAGCATCAAAGAGAGCATCCAATTGGAGGTTTGCATGTTTCATACTAGTACTATATCTGAGGCCATACCAAAGGCATGCATGGTTGAGGAAAAAGAGCTGATCAAATGAAGACCTTTCACCAATTTTCATGAATGCACCTTTCCAGCACCATCTTTTCATTAGCCTACTAGATTTACACCTCAACAAGTGGAATAAAAGTGTGTAAAACGTTTATGTTTTGGCTATGATAGAAAATAGAGCAAAGGGCATCGATGTGTTGAAAAGAAGTTGTTTTACATTGATATTACAAATGATGAGGAAGAATATGAGGAGGCTTTAGGAGAAGGGTTAGAAGAATGTGAGGATGAATATGAAGATTCTCAACCTACTATTTCTTATAATGCACTTTAAGGCATTCATATTCCTCAAACTCTTAAGGTGGTGGGGTTCTTGAAGAAATAAAAGGTGATTGTGTTAATTAATTTTTGGATTACACATAACTTCATCAATAATAAGTTGGTTGCTCATTTGAATTATTTAATTTACCCAACTCTAAACTTTTAGTTCGTGATTATAGATGGTGGTATGGTCAACTATTCTGGAAAATGTCATAATATTAATCTTACTATGGGAGACTCTTTGTTAGATTCCCTTATGTTTACTATTCTCATGAGAGGAGGTGAAATTGTTTTGGGAGTATAATGACTCACCACTTTGGGTACTATTGAGATGAATTTCTAGAAATTATTCATGAGGTTCCATTCAGAAGGATTTTTTTTTGAAATTAATGGATTATGGGCTAAATCTCCATAACTAGTTAGTTCTCACTAGATGATGAAGATTCTTAGAAAAGGTGTAGAAGGTTTTATGGCATGCTTATTTTCCATAGAGGTTCAACCAACAAAGGAGTCTACACATCTTGATTTGCAAAATGTGTTGAATGACCATTCTATTATTTTTGGTGACATGCCAAAAGGACTTCCTCTAATTCATGCACATGATCATTCCATTAGACTCATTCCAAGAAGTACACCACCCAATATCAGACCCTACAATTATCCCTATGACCAAAAGAGTGAAACTGAAAATAAGGTATAAGAGATGTTAGATGTAGTAATCATTCGACATGGTAAAAGTGAATATTCTTTCTTGGTGGTCATGGTGTGGAAGAAGGATGATAGTTGGAGGATGTGCTCATACTAAAAATAACTCAAAAAATACACCATCAAAGATAAGTTTCCTATTTCAATAATTGATGATTTGCTAGATAAATTGCATAGTTATAATAATTGATGATTTTATAGATGAATTGCAAAGTTATATTTATTTTACCAAGTTAGATCTTCACATTGGATATCATCAGATTCACATCCTTAATAAGGACATACCTAAAGCAACTTTCAAAACTCATGAAGGCCATTATGAATTTATGATTATGCCTTTTAGCCTCACAAATGCACCATTTACATTTTAGAGTTTGATGAATACTATTTTAGACCTTTTTTTATAAATTTTGTATTAGTGTTTTTATGATATCTTTATCTACAACAAAAATTAAGAAGACAACATGTAAATAGGTACTTTCAATTCTAGAACATCAGATTTATGCCAAACCTTCCAAATGTGCTTTTGGTGTCCAAAATATGGAGTGCATGGGTCATATTGTTTCACATGAAGGATTGAAATTCAATCCTAACAAAATCCAAGTAATGATGAAGTGGAAGGTTACTAAGACCCTCAAGAACCTTAATGGATTTCTGGGGCTAACTGGTTACTATCGTAGGTTTGTCAAAATTTATGGTAGAATTATAGCCCCACTCGCATCTTTGTTGAAGAAAGACTCCTTATAGTGGAATTTTTTAGATACCAAGGTATTTTAATAGTTGAAAATGGTTATGTGCACAACTCCAGTTTTGGTTACTTTTGATTTTTTAAAAACTTTTATTGTGGAGTGTGATGCATTAGGATATGGCCTAGGGGATGTACTCATGCAAGAAGGTAGACCACTAGCATTTGAAATTTGCCTACTTAAGGGAAAAAATAGGCTCAAACCAATATATGAGAAAGAGATGTTGAATATTATGCATGCAGTGAAGCAATGGAGACTATATATGATGGGTCATCACTTTCAATTATAGATTGATCATGATAGTCTCAAATATTTTTTGGAACAGTGCTTGTCATCGAAAGAATAAAAAAATTGGGTAACTAAAATGTTAGGATATGATTTTTAAATAATGTATAAGAAAAGAAAAGAGAATGTGATACCAGATGCCATTTTTTAGAGGGATGAATCATTTGAGACATTGTTATGTGCCATGACCATGTGGCAGATAGATTGGCTAGAGGAAACAAGATCAGAATGGGAGGATGATAGTGCTACAAAGGATTTGATTTAGAATATTCAATAGGGTTCTAATGAATCTAAAAAATTTACATGGAAAGAAAACACATTGTGGTATAAATATATATTATACCTTTGTAAACATTTTCTCCTTAGACATAAAATTGTTCAGGAACTTCATGCCTCTCCACTTGTGTGACATTCAATAGTTTTGAAAAACATATCATAGAATCAAACAAAATTTATTTTGGGAAGGACTCAAAGGGGATGTTTATAAATATGTGGTTGAATGCATGGTATGCAAACAAAATAAAGGTGAAACCATTAAGACCCTAGGGCTTTTACAACCTTTATCCATCCCTAGCCAACATTGGGAAGAGGTTCTTAAGGGTTTCATTACGGGGTTACCAAGGTTTGAGGGTAAAAATATTATCATGGTTGTATATTGACACTCTAATTATGCCCATTTTTGCTCCTTATCATAGCCATTTGTTGCCAGTACAATAGATTTTCCTTTTTTCAATACAGTTAAAAAATTACATGGCACTCTAAAAATCATTGTAAGTGACAAAGATCTCATATTTAGTAGGAATTTTTGGGCTAAATTATTTGCATGGTTGGGTATCCAATTAGCTCATAGCTCATCCTATCATCCTTAATCTGATGGACAAATAGAGGTAGTAAACAAATGTCTCAAAGGGTATCTTTATTGTTTTATTTATGACAAAAAGACAAATGGGTTTAATGAATACCACTTTTTGAATAGTGGTATAACACTTATTTTCACACTTCTTCTAAGATGTCTCCCTTTGTGGCATTGTATAGGTATCATCCCCCATATATCACTTTAGTTTTGATAGTACATACTAAGGTTTGAGTTGTTGAGGAACACATTCAACATCAATAAGAGGTGTTAGTCAGTTTACAAGAGAATTTAGCAATGGCACAAAATTGAATGAAGTAATAAGTAGATCAACATCATAATGAGTGGCATTTTGACATAGTGATTGGGTCCTTGTGCATTTTTAGCCATATAAGCAGATGTCTCTGAAGCAATAGAAAATAGATAATAAGCTATAACCTAAGTAGCATGGCCCTTACTAGATATTATAGAAACTTGGTAGTATGGCTTACAAGTTAGAATTACCCCCAACCACTCACATACATCTATTATTCCATGTATCTTACTTGAAGAAAGTAATTAGACACAAAGTTTCCACTTAGACTGAGTTACCTGAACTAGATGAAGAAGGCATAGTCATTATAGAGATTTAAGAGATACTTCACATGTGTACTAAGTAATTGTAGACCAAAGCCATTACGAAATATCTGATTAAATGGAAGAACTTGAATTCTGAAGATGCAATATGGGAGGATGAAGCATTCCTATAAAAACATCTAGGTTTGATTCAATGTTGAGGACAATGTTGTTTTGAAAGGGAAGGGCATGCTATGACCTTAACCTATAGTGTGTCTATGGATATGTGTGATTGACTTGTGGCTTACACATCTTCATATTAGGTTTTTACATTTCTCAATGCTCTTAGTATGGTCATCTTATGGAATAACCATAGCTAAGTAGAGTATATATAAGAGGTAGTGGTTGTTGTGTAAAATAATTACCCAATGATTACCAGATTCACTAGTATAATTAAACATTAATTGTCAACCCTAGCTATGTAATATTTTCAAGAGTGTTAGCACTATATATGCATTACTGATTCAAAAATCAACTTAATTTTCTAGTTGCAATACAATAAATTATGTTCAATTTACCACAAAGATATATTATGAAATTGTTTTGATAGAATTATAGAACTATTCCACACTTATTTATCACACATGCATCACATTTAAATAATCAAATTGAATAGTAAAATCAACTTACATAACACATTAATAATTAAAGAGCATCAAGATCTTCATAGCAACTTATTCTGAGGGGGCCCTTCCTCATTCAGAACTAAGCTCCAATCCTTTTCTAAGAGAATTCACAAACTTCTTACAAATTCAACTTTATCATTACTCAAATCTAGATACAAAGGATATAGTAAAAAATTCTACTATTATTTTCTCAAAATTATCTAATTCCTAATCTGATCTAGATTTTGTCTTTAAATATAAAAGGCAATTTATTAACTCTTAACTAAAAATACCAAATTAGGAAAGAATACAAATACTTAGAAACTACCCCAGTCAATCTTCAAGTAGTTAGTAACCAAAGTTACTTGTTTTAGGTTTGATTGGGTTAGAGACAAGGCATATTATTTTGATATTTTATTTCATTTTGTCTTTTCTCATTATCCTTGTCTTTGCCATCTTTATTATTACATCCAATCTCACCTTACATATAAGGAATCCATACAACAATTATGACTCTTCCCAATCATTCATTTAGTTTCCCAAGATAGTTAGATGTATCTAAAAAGTCCTCCTTAATAATGAATCTACTTTACATAGTGCTTGCAGGTACTCTTTAGTAGCTATAAACAACCTATAGGTGAAACCTTCAGTTGTTACAGGCATTCTACAATGGATGTAAGAAACTTTTAGGTGGAGCCTACATTTACAGTGGGCACTCTATAGTGACTACAGATAACCTATAGGTGAATCCTAAAGTTGCTATGTGCACTCTACAATGGTTTTAGGTAACCTAGAGGTGAAGCCCATAGTTTCTATGATAGCATGTAGAAGTTATGGATTTAACAAGAATCTATAGCTTTATATGACCCTTTAAATGCTTGTTAGATTAAGTCACATCAATATAATTCAATCAAGAAAAAGCATAAATAATTCATAACATAACACACACACACACACACACACACACACACACACACACACACACACACACACACACACACACACACACACACGCACACACACACGCACACACACACGCACACGCACACGCACACACGCACACACACACCACGCACGCACACACACGCACGCACACACACACGCACACACACACACACACGCACACACACACGCACATGCACACGCACACATACATGCACATGCACACGCACATGCACACACACATGCACACGCACACACGCACACACGCACACACACACACACACACGTGCGCACGCACACACACACACATTAATGAACATACAAAATCATAACTTCATTCATTCAATTACATTAGTGATAGATAGTTATGATATTTACATATAAAAGGACATAGACTAAGCATGGATGAGGCTATAATAATAAGCAATTGGTGGCCTCATCACACCCCCTACTTAATAACTTGCTCACCTTGAGAAAGCCTTAATTTCATTCTAAAACCATAAAATTTTATAAATTCTAGGGCCTCAAAGTAGTCTACCCCTTCAAAGATGTAAAAACCTTTAGCATTCTCAATGTCACTTAATCTTTTCTTCTCTTTCTCCCTGTCAGCTGGAACATATTCCCTCCCAATCAAGAATTGGGAACCAAAATATATGGGGTTGAAACATCAAACCCAACCATTGTACTCTCCACTTCCTAACAAGTTCAATATACAAATATACTGTATGGATGGCCTCCCTAAGGTTTTGAGGGGAGTATGGTTCCTTTACTTTCATGGCATTCTAGAGCTCTACCCCATCTGTGAGAACAAACAACAAAATTTTTCTTTCCAT
>JARHVA010000930.1:10000-202500 GCA_037957365.1 Torreya grandis
AATACAAAACAAATAAACCTAAGTTTCCTTTTCATAATGAAAATGATAATTATGTGTCTCAAGATTTGTATTCTAGTTATAGTAATGTTCATTTTTCATATGATAATGATACTATTAAAGTAGAAAAGGAAAACACATCTCCTATCCTATCTTCTTGTAATAATAAACCTATTGATATTTCAAATACTATTAATAAAAAATAAAATAGTGTTCCTTTTGAATCTGATGTTGCTTTGAACAAGGTAGAAAATGTAACTATTTTTCCTTCTCACTCCCCTTCTCAAAATGAGAATGTACCAATTTCTAATTTTGATACTGATAGTAAATATTGCATTCCTCTTACATGTGATGATGTTTTGAATAGAATCATAAATATAAATGCATCTTCTACACCATCTTCTTATTAAAATGTAAGTATTATTATTTCCAATGTTGATTCTACAAATGAAAAAGATAGTGATCATTATGAAAATTGAAATGATGATTATTATTATGTGTATAGTGAAGACAAAAATGTTTCTACTAGCTTTAGTATAAATTATTCTCTACCATCTCTCCATACTGATGATGATTTTATGTTACATGATAAATAAAATGATAGTTTGTTTAATGTTAATGTTATTACAAATCATGATGGCGTTCCTAATTCTCCTTTGAAAGATAAAATATGTGAGCATGTTGATTCTAGTGATAAAAATAATAGTGTTATTTTTCTATTTTAATAGAATATAAAATATCTTTGAAAACTAATGACATTAAATATCAATGAATCTCCAAAGCTTACCATCCTTAAAGAATAATTCATTCCTAGACATTTGTTGTCCTATTCAAAATGACAAACCAATGGATAAAATTAACAATTAAATTAAATTATTAAATGAGCTCCTTAATGTTTTCAATGTGACTTTACAAGAGGTTATTTCTCTCATTAATGTCATTGGTGCTTTAAAACATAAAGTACATCAACTGACTTTGGAAATTAAGGTATATCATTCTTAGGTTGATTCAAATTGTATACATGGTAACCGTATAATGTGAAATATATTGTATGCACCATTACTGTGTGGTTTTAAGATACTAACATTTACTAAGTTTAATGGAAGTACATATCCTCATCTACATATCATAGATTATAAAAAACCTATGAATGGTTGACTAGTAGTCAGATATTATTACAATTATTTCAAAAAAAAAAAATAGGGGGACGTATTGAATTGGTTACATAATTTTCTTCCTAGTGTGTATCTATATACATATTATGAGTTAGAGGAAGTCTTAATTATGCACATTTTTCAAAATAAGGGACCTATAATTACTTATGAGAGATTACCAGTAATATATTAGGGAAAGTCAAAACTAGTTTGTGATTATATATTATAGTTTAAGACATGTATGCAGTAGTTAATTTATCAACCAATAGATATAGAGGCACAATATATATTTAGTAGGGGTCTCATTTTTTATCTTAAATAAAATTTGTTGTATCAAACATCTAAGTCATTGTAGGATATTTCCTATGATACTATTGTGTTAGAGAATAAATTGGGACTTATGCAGACAAATACATAGGTAAATTTTTATATTGAGTTTTTACCACTAGGGTCATCTAACCTTGTTTAGGAACCCAATCCACCTCTTCCAAAATCAAATATCAACATAAATCACATGTTAAAGTAATAAATAAATGAAAATAATTAGTTTTTAGAGTAGTTCCTATAGTGACTAATGTGTATAATGGTAAAAATCAACCCATATAGTTTGATTCATTCATAGATCAACCTCATCAAATTAATAACACATTATTGGATAGAAGGATGATTACTCTTCCTCTAAATAATTATCATCGACCACACTGATTGAAAATAATCATAAATAAACCTTATTACAAATTTTATCACTTTAATGGTCATTGTGATAATGATTGGTGTGCACTTAGAGACATGATTGAGTAGTATGTTGATAGAGGTATTAATACATTTTCAAAGGGGACATTCAAATCTCCCTCTCCCCATTATATTATATCATATTCTACCACGACTAAGTTATCATAGGATGTTCATAATAAGAAACCAATGGGAAATCATCATGTAGCTATAAATACATATAGAGAACACAATTATGAGAGATCAGTGGTACCACTACTTCAAAAAATATGGCATCTAGTAATAAATTTCATCAAAATTATGACAGTATTATATATTTACAAGGAAATTATAATCAATTGATAATTACAATGTGACAACCAATAAATATTTTTCCAACATATGTTAAACATATTCCTACTATAGTTATTCACAATAAAGTAGTTTCATAATCAAAATAAAGAGATTAAAATATGCATGATAATCAATATGGTTCATAATTCCTAATTCCTTTAGGATGGACAAATGATTACTCAAGGTTCATATATTTATCACATCTCAGTTGGAAATACATCATAATTATACAATGCTAAAAAAATTAAATCTACAATAACATAAGACACACATTTCAAAGTACAATGTGTTAATCCCATAAGATTACAACAAATTAAAATACTAAAGTAACAAATATGTATATGTAAATTTTTACAATAACATGACGTAAATAAAAGTTTATACAATGCAATAACTAATGGTCATTCGATAATAGGAGCATGGTTAGCATGATCCTTTGCATTCATATAGATATCCTCTATCTCTCATAATAATGGACTTATAGATGTAGAAAATCCATATTTTCATTGTGTCCTTGATATTGATCTCCCCTCCACTTAAAATACTCATATACCACTATCATAGCTTTAGATCCATGTGATCTCTATAAGAGAATACACTAATCCAATAGTCTTAGGCCTAAGACATGAGCCAAATTTAATGGGTCATCTGTGATTTCACTAGATGCATTCTCAACTCATCTCACTCTATAATAGCCCATACATAAGCAATAATAGATATAGTAGTTGTGTCAAAAAATAGAGCATATACCCATACAACCATTATTTCTTGCTTAATTAGACCACCCTCTACAAAATCATTGGAAACATGATGATTCAACTCATGTCGTGCCAACTCAATCATCATAATTCAATAATCCTCGTCATTTACACACAAAAAATGAAAATACATTAGCTATTTTCATAAAATCTAAAAACTAAAGTATGCTAAAAAAGTAACTCAAACATTGTATACATCTAATGGCCATCATAGGTGGC
The DNA here is from genome assembly GCA_037957365.1 of Torreya grandis. Taxonomy (NCBI): domain Eukaryota; kingdom Viridiplantae; phylum Streptophyta; class Pinopsida; order Cupressales; family Taxaceae; genus Torreya; species Torreya grandis. The sequence continues at coordinate 13,194 of JARHVA010000930.1, forward strand.
ACACCATCTACAACTCCATCTCCTCTAGTAGGAAATAGTTTGGGCCATCTATGCTCAACACATCATGTATTATAATCATTTGTGCACCCAACATCATATGCATCTAAAATCTCTGCAATAGGATCCCTTTCATCTATAGGATTGGGAGAAAGATCCACATTATATGGTATCCCTATAACTCATAGTCTCACTAGAGCTCTAACTCTTTATGCCAACCCTCAATAAGTTTTGGGCACATACTATTAAAGACCAAACTATTGAGTAACATGATTGTACTGGAACTAGTAATAAAAATTTGGCCATTAATAATAAAAAACTAACATATATATGATGTAACTATGTGTCATCCTCTAGCCAACCAAAAAATTCTTTGTAGAAAATCTAAGTAATTGAATTTGAGGTCAATTCATCAAGAAAACTCATACAATATATGGTGATTTGATCTCAAACCTACCCTCAACTAAATCATCTGTATGAAAATATACATTGGTGTGCCCAATTGGCATGAGCATCCAAACCAACCATGTAATCATAATGTTCTCATATTCCAAACAATAAAACAAGGTCGCCGATTCAATCCCACCACTAAATTCCTCCCACGTAAACCTATAAATATCTCAATGCAAATGTGTGAGCATTGTATGACCCTAAGAATTGTTGGGATGAATAACAGAAGCACACAATTGATTACCAAGCAACTTAATATACGAAAATTAACCAGAATACACAAGTAACTAGAATCCAAAAATAACACATGATATGAGAGACAATACACAACCTATATTAAAACTCTTTCAGAAGGAAATACAATAAAGAAGGCTGCCAGAGTTCTTCTTCCTTACACACCTCTATGGCTCCCACACCTCTAGGACATAAATAGTAAATCTTCCCTCAAAGATCTCTCTCTTAGGTCCCAACACCCAAATCAAACACAGAGTTGGTGTTCACCTTACACCTGTGCTCCACGCACTCCACAAGTGCTCCACGCACTCCAAGTACACAAGCATACTTCAAGTAAATCTCCCCTGAACTGCAACAACCTGCAACCCAAATCTGATCTTACTTATGGAAGGATCTTCCTTTCCTTCCTCTTTGCTCTCTATGAGTACCCATTGTACTCCAAGTAGATCCCACCTAATTCTGCTCCCTGTTGTGTTGTTGTCCTCTTTGATCTTGCACACCTGCAAATCAATCTGGTTCTGCACACCTGTGAACCTTGACCTTGCACACACATACACCTGCAAATCAATGATCTTACTTACCATGTAGATCTCCTAAAGTAGCCATGCTCACCCGATGACCAAGATCATACATACATGAAGAACCCTGTTGATTCTCCAATCCAACACCCACACTTGGTACTGTGGCACTAGGAGGAACACACCATTGCTCACCTCACACACAGAAGGAGCTTATATTATTGCTCTCTTACTCTCTAGCACAAGTTTACAATACAACCAATGAGTCTCTTAAATATATCTCATGCAAACAATAATTAGACACCTAATTACAATAATTAGATCTGCAGCTCTTAGTCTAAAATTGGCTCTTGACATGCAAACACTTGGTTCGTTAGCTAACTGCCCATAACATTCACAGTTCGAACCACACAGGTGACCGACGTCAATCCCTGTCTGCCTGGGGGGTGCCGACGCCGGCCGACTTCTAACCGACGTCAATTGTTATCCTGCCTTATCCTGCCGACATCGGTTGGCCTGACCGATGCCGGTGTCTGTGACACTCTGCAACCCTTCTGCAACCTCCTCCATGTCTACATCAGTGAAGCTTTTATCTCCACAACCTAACAAGAATAAATTACACCATATTTCTCTATTTCTTGAATAATGTCATGCATCCTATATGAAATAGAGACACCTCCACCATCTATTGATATAAAAGACTCTAAAAAACTACAAGAAATTTCTACACACATGGAACACTAAATAGAATAATTTAAAACAATAAAAAATATAAATATATAGAATGATTTCATCATACGTGAGGTATCCTAATCCAATATATATGTTAAATTTCCTTGGGGCCTAGCCCCATAATGCCTTGAAGTACAACCCTAGTCCTAGTAATTGGAAATCTTGATATCATGCATACATTTTCCAAAGTCATCATCATCATCATCATCTTGTCATCATGTAAGTGTTAGCATCCCATATCTATCTAATGTTTTCATCATGTGGATGTCATAAGCCATCAAGTCTAACCATCACATGTAGCTAAGGAATGTCTTCTCAACAATGACCTCTCATCATTTGATAGGAATCATCCAAACTCATCAAAACTTTGTATAATAAATATCTTCCTACACAAAACAAATAACATAAAATATTACATTATAATTACCAAAATATAATATTAAAAGTATAAAAAATAATATATTTAACAATCAAAGATAAATTGGATGTGACTTATCCCTAAGATACAACATTGTGGGATGATATTATGGCATTTTAGATAGACTCGAGGTAGATCAAGACATTTTTGGCTAGTCAAAGATGGGGCCATGCCCAAAAAAGTCAAAATCAAAATAAAATTAAACAAAAGTATTTAACATAAAATAATGTTTATATAAATGTGAATAATCAATTTTGGTACTCACTACTCTCATATCTTCCTCAGCTTGAATAAGCACATCCACCTCTTCAAATCAGTGGCAAGAAATGGCTCTCTTTTGAGGCATTTTTGCAATCCAAAGCTCAAAATTATAATTTTTAAATTTAAAAATTAATAATAATTTTAAAATTTTCAAAATTCTAAATAAATGGCTACCTATGCCACAATACTATAATACATGATCAATTTTATCAAAAACCAGGGACTTATACACTAAACAACTGATATCTTGTCAACCATATCTCCTTTTTAAACACCATTTCTTCCATGTAGAATATGGTCATGAATTTATCCATATTTCTTATCTTTCAATATAACATGGTATTTTCTTCTAGCATAGTACCTTGTACTCCATATTTCCATATAAATACCTTCATTACTACGAGAATACAAGAACCCCTATAACTTCTAAATATAAGTTTAATTTATTACTAATGTTAAAAATTGATCAAAAACATTATCAAATCATAAAATACATTAATAATTTTTGCTACATAAGCTATTTATTTTGGTTCTTTATCCTTATATTGGTTTTATCACTTTCACCAAAAGGGGGGCATACATAAGCACTATTTTTGCAAAATCTAATACACATAGGGCAATTGATTCAATATATACCCACCATGTGCCTAATTTTGACCCAAATAACACCTTAGATTACTCAATATGTATTTTAGTTGTCGCTCATACCATGCTTCAACATATAAATTTTTGCTCATTATATTTATGCAGGTTAGACACAAGACATTACCAATTATACTCAACTTATACACATTTATTACACAATATGACGCAAGGTATACATAAATTTGGCACATTTACGTAAAATATGCTTAGTTTATTTCAGATTTTGAAAATATTTGTTATACTAAGACATGCCCACACCTTAAAGATAATAGCGCAGGTGCGTTATTGTCCAAACATAGTAGTGTTGTCTAACTTCTCATATAAATAATTATTTCATATTGTTACATATTATCACATATTACTTATCAAATAAGATCAAGTATTTTACTTAGATTTAACATATATCACTAGGAATAAATCATATGCATGTCATATATTCACATTTATCATTATGTGACTCATCTCTATGTAAATTTTGATAATGGGGACATGTACACAACACACAACTACATAACTACATAATTATTACTTAGGATTTAGACTTCTTACTCAGAGTATATGAGTTAATAAGCTCAGTTATTAGATTGGGGGCATGTGCATGCCACATGGTATTATCTATCATTTTTTGCACTAAATTACATAGAATGAATGGAAACTCATGTCATTATCTACATGGTATACACCAAATTTAGTTTCAAATTATACACACCAATTTTCTACTAGGTATCTCAATAGTATTTCACCAAAATAAATCACATATCCATTTGTAGTGGTTGATTCAATTTTTAAAATTAGTACCCAATATATTGAGTTGTGTGGAGCTAAAGTTGAAATGTTATTTTGAATTCTAAGCACATAACTAGATAAGAGTTAGAGAAGGCTTAACTTGGCTCCACATATCACAATGATTTTAATCAGATCATGCACATAAACTCGACATCAAAGTTCAACTTCACAAGCATCACTCAAAGTCTTATTGAATTCTTTGACCAAGAACAAAAAAATGTTAGAGACCATTCTTCTCTCCACATGGGTTAATAAACACTAGATCCATGACATCTCCACTTGTAAGCAAACACATGTGACACACTAAGGTTAATGTATTACTTTCTTCATTTTACTTTATAAATTTCATTTTATTGCATTAATAGAATAAAAGGGGGGAAAATACCCAAATTATTTAAGCAAACACAAAAATTATGTATTTTATGACTTTGTATTTATAGGCTCCTAATGTTGAATTAAGACTACATTGGCACATTTTTTTAGTCCCATTAATTATTCTTTGATCCTTCACACTAATGTTCTCATTATGTTACTCTTCTATTTTGATCCTCATATGAGTCACATGGATCTTTGGTCTTTGTTTTCTCTTTTATCTTATGGTATTCCTGATTTCAAACAATATTATTGAGTTATTTGAACTATCACTCTCTAGAAGATTGTCTGAAGGGAGTGATCTAATCCCAACTTATATTTCTTTACCTTTTTGAATCACATTTCATTTGGGTCTCTTTTTATGACCATTGTATTCTTTTTGAGTCAGTCTAGCTCACTAGTGGTTTTTTGAAATTCAAATTTAAGAGTATTTTATTTAAAGGGTCTTAAAAGACATTCTACATCTACCACTTATCTATCTATCAAAATCATAATCAAATATAATCAAATGATAATAATCTCAATAATTGCATTTCTTAGCTAAATTTTATATTATATAACTTGATTGCATGATTAGAACAAGAGGAGGGTGTAGGCACATAACATTTAGACACACACACACACACACACACACACACACACACACACACACACACACACATTAGAAGGAGAACTACATCATCCTAAGGTCCCTTTATTGGGATTATGTACACATTACTCAGTTAAAAAGGAGTTTTTAAGGCTTACTTGGCTATTCCCCTCACTCATTGCCCCCTTTTCCATTTAATTTATATTTGGTTTTTTGTGTAGGCCATTATTAGGGTTTTCATAGGAAAAATAAGATAAAATACAAGATGTAGTGCAAGATCACATGTTCATGATGGGTGAAACATATCTACTTGTGACCCCACACGCTTTCCTAATTTAAAGGTTTTTTCACAGCCAACATAGAAAATGTTGCTTTATCTAGATAAAGATAAATGTAGGTTGTTGTTATCTGAATCTATTGGTCGTGTCCAAATCAGTGAAATAGTCACATCAATATATCTAAAAACACTTCATTAGACTTAACATTTATCCCTAGTAACCTACAACTCTGCATTACCCAATAACATATAAGTACTCATACATCTTTGTGTTTTTTCATTAAAACCCTAATAATTCATATATTTTTTTAAATTATTGGTAAAGTGGGTTTTTTTTTAATAGGGAACCTACCCTTTACAAGGAGCTTGTAGTATTGACCTAAAAATCTTGATAGAACATTAAAAATTGCATGAAATAATGAAAAAATGGAAATTAAATAGCACATAACTAAGACCCTCCCAAATCATTTGCTTTTCTAGATCTAAGGGTCATATTCAAAAGTTCCACCTCCTTCTTGTGATTACCTTTCCTTTTGTTGATTACAACTATCCAATTCCCACACTTCCCTAAATCGGGAAAGATGGGAATAACAATTTCTAATGAATCAATAGGTTAAGAGATATTCAAATACACCCTAGCCACTCCTCCTTCAATAGAATTAGGAACTGGTTGATGGTTCTTCATAGCCATCAAACCCTCACTCGTATCAAAAGAGTCAAAGTTGGTTTTTACATAAAATGCCTCTGATAAAGCTTTATTCTTTTCCATGTGATCCAAAGGCTTTCCACAAGGCTCAACTTGGGATGAATTTAGAGATTCCTCTAATATTTCTAAATTTGATCCCTCCTCAAGATTCTCAAGAACTTCACTTCTTCCCTCAGTACATTCATTGTCACTATCAATTGATTCAGTGTCATAACGAGACTCCTTTCACTAGGAGGCTCCCTTCTTTCACTTAACCATGCCATAATCAATGACCAAATGACTTGTATTAAATCATTTAAGACTACAGAATGACAAACCCTCAAATAAATAAGGTGTTTCTAGATTTTATTATGGATTTTAAAATCTATATATGCTGGAAGATCTTTCAAAACATTTAAACTTACTAGAATTCAGACAAACGTAGCATGATGCAAATTTTTTGTATTGTTATCTAACAATAATAATTCTCCCAAGGAATCACTAATAACTTTCACAATTTCCTCAAAGAAAAAATGGAAAGGAAGATGAGGCATCCTTACCTAAATAGGTTCTTCATTGAAAACGTCCCTAAGTAGGCCAAAGTTTGGGCACCACGGCTTCATCACAAGAAAACTCTTATCTCAAGACCAATAATTTTAGAATACAAAATTCATATCCTTTAAAAGCATAAAATACACAATAAATAAGCCCTTGGCACAGGATAGAATACACATATTAATTTTCAAAAGGATTCCACTTTTCTTTTGCCCATTTATTCAGATATGAGAGAGAAGGCCATAAGTTGATAAAATGACAAATCAATCTATTATTTTTCAAGAATTGCTCCTAATTTAAGATTTTTTACAACGATTCTCCTTTAAAAATAGTTGAGAAAATAAATTTGATAGGTAATAAAGTTTTGTGTGAATATTTATTTTACTTACAATCTATTTTACTCTGCTATTTACCTAATTAAATTAAAAATTTCTTAATTATAATTTTAATAAATCATACCACTATAAAAATTAATTGAAAAAAAAATATATTTAATTATACTTTCTTCTTAATATATATATATATATATATATATATATATATATATATATATATATATATATATATATATATATATATATACACACACACACACACACATACACATACACACTAACTTCTCTATACATTACATAAACCAAAACCATAACTCTGATACTAGATTTCATAATAATTGATAAGAAACAAATATTTAAAAGTATGAAAATATTATCCACAAATATAGAGAGATCTATATTTAATACTTAAAATTTATCCTAACAAAATATACTTAATTAAAAAAATCAATTTCATAATGTATTGAATTGTAGGTGGAAAATTTGTTCAAACATATACACCTAGAATTATAATATGTGGGTTAAATTATGTCTCGCAAATATAAAATCATAATAAAAAGATATAAAATTATAACACAGAGCACACTTTTTTTTATTTAACAATGTCTACCTATATCTACAAATTTCTCATTTTTTGTGGTTTTTTAATTTAAAAATGATTACCAATATTTACAAATTTCTCAAATCCAAATTGCTTGTTCTAGACCTTCACATGAGGTAATGAAGTTTGGTCTTGGAGTCACAAAAAAATTCCTACCCTATTTTTATGATATTTCTTCTCAATGCATAACATATATTTTCTATAACATGTATTTTTTTGAATATATATATTTTTTTACTACAAGAATATCGTAATAAATAAATATTCATCTTGAATATATTTAGTTTTACAAATCATAAATAGTAAGTGTAACTTATTTTGTGTTGCTAATGTGTAAAATTGTGATAGTTTACGTTCCTCAAGTTAAAAGTTTTACAAACATCATTTTTCTAGAATGGGTGTGTTGAGCGTTGTGGCTTCCCTTGGTCAAGGTGCACAATATAGATTTGGATAATAAATACATTTTCTAAGGAAGTCATCAACTGGTACATGGATGATACCACGAAAAAAATTTGAGTTCTAGAATTGATGGTTGTTATGTGTAATTTATTAGGCATATTTTAATATTTTCATTATATTTTGAAAGTTATTTAAAATTTTAATAAATTTTTGTTAAAAATATATTCTAATAACTTTTTATATCTTAAAAAAATTAATAATAATTAATTTTTTATTTTTTCAAAAGTGATATATTTTTTTTAATTAGATGGGTAAATATTTTAAAGTTGGAATTATGAATCGAATAAATGAGAGTTTTGATTATTGTATTCATATTTAAAGAGACGGTTTTGAACAATGGACCCACAACCAAGAGGGTTTGGAGGATCCTACAACTTTTACAAGGCACAACAAGAAGGTTTTAAAGGTCCCTCAACCATAACAAGTACAACTAAAGGGTTTGAAAGATCCTACAATCTTGGCAATTCAAACAACAAGAAGGTTTCAAGGATCCCACAACCATAAAACAAGCACATCTAAAGGGTTTGAAGGGTCTTACAATCTGAACAAATCAAACAATGAGGGGGTTTTAAGGATCCTGCAACCATAATACCAAGAGGGTTTGAAAGATCCCACAACCTAAGTACAAAGTAGATTATTTTTTGATCAAAACATAAATTGTGGAAGCACTTCAACAAACTTTCCTAGAGCTTTTGCTACTGAACAAGAGCCCACCAAGTGTAAAATGTCTTTTGTTAGTCTTCTGCCTGTTGGGATCTCTACACATTCTCTTCATAACTGCAACATGACAAGTAGATTTGTGCTCCTACTGAGCCATCTAGCAGCTAAATCACAGTGAGGCACTATCCAAGTCATCTTCAACAATCTAACCATAAATTGGTATGAAATGGAAATTTTCAGCTGGTATGGTTACTGCACATAACTTGAAATACAAAACCCATAACCTAAAAGAGGCAATAGTGAAATCCTCTACCATCCACTCTAGTAAAAAAAGTTTTGATTTTGTTTCCTCTATCTACTACAAACAAAATTGATCGAAGTTGAATACAATCCCCTGCATATCTGGTCTTCAACAAGACTCCATATAACCTTGTGAGGGTATGGGATTTAACATTTCTTTCACCATACAGGGCCCTCCCTAGAGCTCAAAGTCTATAAAAAAAACACTCCCAAAGATAGATTTAAATATGATAAAATATTAAATTATTTTTATAATCATAAAATTAAATTAATACATATAATTAAATATCATACACATAACTTTCAAATAATTTAAGTTGTTTTTATTTTAAAAAATAATAATATAAAATTAAACATTAGAATTAAATTATTATTATTTACAAATAACCGTTGAATATATATTTTGATATACTAATTCAATATATCTATTGAATAAAAATATTGAACAACTAATTCTAAAATTTAACCCAAATTAATTTTAATATAACATGATCATATTATCTATTAACACAATCATGTTATACATTAACATGATCATGTTATGGATCAGTAATTATTGAACCATAATTTAAGTAACATGATCATGTTAATTAAATAACATGATCATGTTAGTTATTAATGTGATAGAGTTACCTAAAATGTTCATGGAATTGTCCCCCAACTCTATGCACTTACCCATCAATTATCACATTGATGTCTACCAATTGGTGGTTGATGCGGCTCTATGGTGGAACCACCTTTGTGCTCTCAAAGGATATGACCCTATTACCCTTATATGGGATTATTTTAAGAGGTATTTTGAGAAAAGGTACCCAAAATATACCTATAAAGATAAAAAAAATAACAAAGTTTCATCTTCTAAAACAAGACAACATGATTGTGGCTAAGATGAAAATAAGTTTCTTGGTCATTTGCATTATGTAAATTATATGCATGATAAGGAGACAAAGATAACTAAGTTTTAATTTAATTTATGGGAAGTATTAATCCATTATATCAACATGAATAATACTCATACCTTGGATGTAGCTATTAAGTATGATTATCAAGCAAAAGAAAAGGAGAAGTCTCACCAGAAGGTAAGAAAAACATTTGAGAATAATAAGCTATAATCTAAGCATAAGAATCCTAATTCTCTTATGGGAAAAAAATTACAAATATTTGATCCAAATAATTATTTTGGGAAACATTAAAATTCTGGTAGGTACTATAACATGAGTAATATTTCTAAGACTCATAATTTTTCAAGGAAAAATACTGAAAATAATAGGCAACCATAACTTTACTCTTGTGGGCTAGGATTAGATAAAATATTATTCCCTTACATTTAAAAAGATGTTATAATGTTGGAAATGTGGTTATAACCATTATTGGAAGTATTTTACATTGATTTAATACAACCAACCAACTAATCACCTAGTGTATTCTGGTGTTGATAATCAAAATATTAATTTGCATTCAACTTTGATTGAGATAGAAAATAATTTTTTTATTTTTTAGTTAATTTTTTTTACTGATTCTGGTGATATAGATAGTTTTGTCTCACCTTCTATATATTATAAATGTAAAGATCAAATATCTAAGTTATGATAAGGATGAGAGGTATATTTTGGCACAAATAAAATAATTTCTATGATTGAATGTTTGGAAAAAGAAGAACTTGATTGTAGGGTCTTTAAGATAAATATAAATATGCTTTTGGCACCCTTAAGATAATATTATCTAATCATAAAAATATATCGTCTACAATAAAATCAATATCATCTTGAGTGTTTCATCAAGAAATTCCAAAGTCTTTATGACTCGGGAAAATGGGTAGTATTTTAAGGTGTTGGTATATATACTTCTCTCAAGATTTGAATCATTGTGCACATATCATCACCTATGTTTGAAAGCCTTTGTTCTTATTTGACTATGTAAAAATATGTAACAAAATATCATATGTAGGTTTGGAACCAATAAATTTAGATAAAACTAGCATACTTATTATATATAGATATCATTTTTGAGGAATTTATTCTACTTATACCTTAAATTTAATATAAATAGATATTTCAAAATAATATCTTTCAGCATCTTATACATAAAATTATTTAAGATAAGTATGTTAATAACATTTGTGTGTATCATGTATTTATTTAATATATATAATATGAAAATTTTTATAATTTTTTTATTGTATAATATATATATATATATAAATCATTCAAAAATGTAATACGTATAAGATGAAATAAAAGAAAAATAAAGTATTTGTAAATCATCCAAAAGTGTGACATTTATAAGATATAATGCTTAAACTAAAGAATCATTTAATACTCATCAAATTGTGCCATATACATCACATAAAATGTCAAATAATAAATCATTTCATAGACATAGACATAAATTTGTGATAAGTACATGACATTATTTATCCTCTAATAATTTCAATATCTCTTCCTCAGCTTTCAATTTGGAAAATTGTTTTCCATTTCTCAAATTTTTATAGTGATCATATGTAAATAGCGGTAATATTTTTAGGACCCTTTCAAAGAATTTACACAAGATATATTCACAAATTTCAACCATGTTCTTTCTTTTTGACCTATATCAATTGTGGCTTTTGAAAGATTCAAACCTTATGGTTTATGTATTGTTAATTTCCAAGCCAACCCTAAGGGTAGTTGGTTTGTGTGTCCCCTTTGTATTGGTGTATTTAGAATTGTGGCATCTTAAAAATCTCGACATATGGAACCAATTAGAAATGATTATCCTATTCATATTGTTCCTTAAATTACCATGTATAATGACAAAGTATTTTGACCTTGATGATAATGTGTCATAATTATATCTAATGTTTTTTTTTTTTTTTTGTTTAGCACCCAAAGGTTCCATAATTCATATTCAATACTATATCATCTTCCATGAGAAACCTATTATCTTTCATGGTGCTTATGAAATTGATTGCTTTATTTGTGTATTCTTCATCTTAATATTCATTATTCTATGGTGTTTTTTTAATAAAAAAAAATCAATATCTCTTCTTCTCAATATATCTATTTAAGTACCTTTCATAATTTGGCCACGTTGTAGGTCCCTGGATATAAATTTTCACTCGCGTTCTATTGTGTTTTGTTGAATTGGGGTAGTATCCTCATGTTCAGAATCAATATGAGTCTCAACATCTTTTGGAATAGTATTTCACTTGACATACCAAGTTTTATAATTGAATGATTCCTAATTTGATTTTATTGTATCATCATAAAGTCCAATATCTCTTTATATATCATGAAATGGCTTGTAAAGTAGTAACTCTGATTAAAAAAAAATCAACCCATTTGTGTGATTCATGTGTAGGGATGGAGGAAAACCTTTGGAATACTCTCAAAATAGTTATGATACTCCTTGCCTCCCATTTGTTATCTCTTTTTCACCTAGGGTTATATGTGCAAGATCTAGTTGTCTCAATAAATGAAACACTTTCTATGGAAAAAGACCTATTCTTATATCCATCAATGAAAGGGTTTGTATTTTTGTAATAGTCATGTTCATATTTTTTATCTACAAGTTTGAACACCTCACGTGAAACTTTCAAATTACAAATACTCTATTTCTCTCTACTAATAGAAGCTCCAATAATATGTGACCTATTTCTTGTGCCCCAATATCTCTTTCAATAATTATTTCAATTAAAATTCTTTTATGTGCTCTTTCTACTAATTCATTTGGATTTTCCATCTAACCATATGAATCCATGTACATGTAGTGAATCTCTATGTTATTATTCACATATAGACCAATAATATTTTACTTTCATACTTTTTGCAATATCTCCTTATGGAAAATTGCACGTTGTAAGTCCATGTAGTGTGCCACTATATGAGTATAATTAATAATATTTTGTCTTCACGAATTTTGAGTTTCTCGTGGATTTGTTAATTTTATTCTTCACATTAGCACATATAGATCTGACCAATACATATCAACTACACTTAGAATGAATATAATAATAGGTGACCCAAGTTGATGCAACATGTTAATTAATTCACCATGATATTTTATCTAATAAGACCTTGTACCCCTCAAGGTAATTTCAAACTGCATCAAACGATCAACTAAATTAGAGTGGGGCATATTATCTATAAGTTCATATAACTCATTGATAAATCTATGTAAAAGATGTTGAGATATAACATTTTGGAAGCACTTATATCACAACTCTAATATAATATAAATATCTTGGAAATAATTTCTCAACAATTTTTACATAAATTTATTTAAAATAAATATACTAATTTAATTATTTAATTCTTTTAATTTATTTTACTAATTTATTTATACATGGTAATACCTACTTACCCCTCTTTACTAACAAAAGACTCAAAACTATTTAATAATGTTTTATTTCTCACTAAATTGATGTAGTATCTTATATCTTTTCTTACGACTATTGAAATATGCCCATACGAAAGAGAGAGTGATCCAAAAGAATGATAAGGATAGGTTAAGCATTAAACCATTCCTCATATTAAATATATTTAATATTAATATATATTTAAACATATATAAAGGCTTAGCTTGGTAATACAAAATAAAGTTGACCTAAGGTTAACAAAAAACATAATTATGTCACTCTAAGTCTATCCTAGCACACATGCCCTTTTTGGGCAAGTTTGTTTCAGGGTTTGGCAAACACTAGCCAACATATCCTATGGTTTACATTCCTACAAGTTTTCACGAGCCTTGTCAAATCAATTAATTTGTCATTCTTCGTGTCTTTCATACCATCCACTATCTACAAACTACATTCAAACCCCATCTAAGAATCTGCCACCTTAGTTCTTTCTTGAGATCTCTCCCTAACACAAATAGTCTTCTCGAGAGTATAAATAGCTTGCAAACCCATTCCAACTAGAGTCTCCATTCTTTGATCTCATTCAAGATTCGCCTAAGCATTAGATCTGCCATTATTGTATCTCATTCAAGCTTTAGTTAAGCACCTTTGTTCTAGGCACCCTGCCTCCCATGCATGGTTTATAGCCCCTCTCGGGTCTTCATTACCATTTCATACATCGCATGGAGTCTATCAACTCCTAGCTTGACACTTCGAGCTACAAAAATTTTAAAAATGGATTTCATTTATGTAGCTTGAGCCATTGTAAGATTTTGCTACATTTTGATATATAAATTTGTAAATATTGTATAAGCTCCTTTCTTAATTTAGTAATATTTTAAAAATGTCAACAAATTTCTTTAACACAATCATGACATTGAATGTCTTTCCTCCCATTCAATCTTAATATTAAAATAAATATTCAAAACATTATCTTAAATTTATAAAAAATATAAATAAATAAATAAAACACATATTTCAAAAAAAAGAAAAAGGTCAGCCATAAAAATAAAATTATCTTTAATCTTCACCTCCTTAAAGCAAAGGTAGCATAATCGTCTCTCTCTTGGAATGTGGTAACTACCTTAACCTTCAATTTATGGTAGCCTACTTGTACATATTTGAGTAACTTTAGATGCATAATGGTACAATCTTGGATTCAATAATTTAGGTGGGGAAATCTATGCATGTTGGATGTAGGTAGGGTCGTTTAAGAAAATATAAGTGGTCAAAGATTATTAATGGAGTAGAAGAGAGCTTAAATTAATTAATCAATATTTAATTGTTTTCCTTTTAGAAAATAAGCAAGTATGATAAAATATTTATAAATCTTCTTAAGAATATTTATTAAATATCTTAACTTATACATAATTTTTTAAAGGAACAGAATTATAAACCATTTTAAGAATAATGTAATTTTGGATTGAAAACTTGATTTTATATTTTTATATATATAATTTTATTTCAAAATTTAATAGTAAATAAAAATTAAATAAATTTAATAGTTTATAAAAAATTTTAAACAATGATTTTGTATAGATTTTATATTTTTTGTATATAAAATTTATATAAATATTATATATTTTTTTTATGGGTAAGAAGTTTTTATTGGAGCATATAATAATCAAGTTGCTTTACCAATACACCTCTATCTCATTGATATTATATTTAATCATATTTATAATATAAAATATTATATTTAACTTTATAACTAAAGTTTATCAAATTTGAGATAAGTTTATATATTATTTATATTTTTTATGAATATTTTTATTATATAAAATATATACAATGAATTATTAAAATTATTTTTATTTATATCATATAAAATAAAATAAATTAAAACTTTTTAATATTATAATATTTTTAAATTTTTTTCGAAAAAATTAAATATAAAATTATATAGATAAAATAATATCTTAAATTATTATTAATAAATTTATTTAATAATAAAAAATAATTACTATAAATTATGATGTATATATGAGAACAAAATTATATTATTAAATATATACAATACATTATTAAATTTTATATATCTTTTAATTTAAATTGATAAAGTGCATATTAATTAGTATAATAACAAAAAAAAACTTAAACATAATTTTTAATGTTGTACAAATAATTGAACAAAACAACTTTTTCTAATATTCAAAAAACCTTTCAAATGTTGTAAAAGAATCCATCTTATAATTTTTACTATTTTATTAGTTTGGAATTAAAATTGTTATGCTTAAATGGAAAGTGACTGCAAAGTATTAGTATTCGCATGGCTACAAAAGCGGAAGCAAATAGTTTTGATTTTGCTATATATTCCCAATGCAATTTCATCCCTACTTTTTGGTTTTTTATTATTAAGATTTTAATATTTTTTTAAAAAAACACAAAAACTAATATTCTATTATAAATAATAAATGTAAATACCAATATGTTACTTTTTTATTGTAATCTTACATATAATATTATAAATAAATACTTACACTATACTATATCTCCACAAGTGTGAATTACTTGTAATGGACATTAATATATAATGAAACAAATTGGTCTGTTTAAGAGAAGACAATGGTTTTGCATGATATGTACGTTTATCCACAAAACCCAACATGGCATAGAATATATTAAAATTAGACTCTTTCCTTTATCTGTCTGTAAAGAAAAGTGATACCCATATTCTAATAATGGGAAGCCTCCTACGCTGCCGCGTACCCGCAATGATGGAGATTTTAACGGATACTTTTTCATGACTATGACCCCAAAGTTTTTTACATTCCAATCGAATCGAATCGACTCATGTAAAATAAATGACTCACCCCTTCCCTTCCCTTTTAGGAATTCCTTTGCTGCTTCTCTGTGAACTAATTCCCTTCCATTTCTGAAACACTATTATCCTACCATCTTCACAAATTACTATTAATCTACCATCATCACCTTTGATTGAAAGGTTTGGGCATCCACCAACCTTTACAGATTAAACAGTACATACCCAATAATGAAACTAATTATTATCATCAACAAAAATGTCATCCACCAACCTTTACAGATTGATGAACAGGGCATCTTTTAAGACCAATTAAACATACACAGTATTAGATGACCTAAACGTGATATATGGGCAAAATTCCACAAAAATTATTAGTCTAACTTTTCCGGTGACAAATAAAAGTTGCTGAGATCATCAAATACGTCTACTTGACGAGACAAACTCTATATATATTCCAACTGGGAGTGAAGATTGAGATATACTTTGAGCTTCAGCTTGAGCGTTTAAGTGGTGAAGAGGGCTTATTACTTTCAATAGATCAGTTAGCACTGAATATATCAGAGATGGGGATTGTTGAGTTGCGCCAACAGCACAATAATCTTATCAACTTTCTTTACCAGCAGGTGATATCTTTGCTTTGAATGCATGCCAGTGAAGAGCTCAATGCTTTTTCTTTCTTTTTTTTTTTTTTTTTCTGGCAACTAAAAAGAGTTATAAATCTTCCTCTTGAATAATCACGGTTTTTTTAATTTGTTGTGCAGGGATTTCTGGATGAGCAATACAGTCAGCTGGAGCAGCTGCAGGACGAAAGCAATCCTCATTTTGTGGAGGAGGTGATTTCCTTGTTTTTTGAGGACTCTCTCAAATTGCTGGATAATTTACAAGCCACACTGTATGTTCTTTACACTTCCTCTTTAATATGTTTTCAGTAAATTTAGTAAAGGGAGATAATAGTTTGTATGACTTTAATTTTCATGGCAACATGCAGAAATAAGGAACCAGTGGATTACAAAAAACTGGATGCTTACCTGCATCATTTTAAGGGTAGTAGCTCAAGGTATAGTATTGCAATCTTTCACTTATGTTTAATATAAAATATTATCTGATCAATGTGGGTTCTGTGGGAGGTATCTCCGACTATAGGAGGAACTTAAACTCCCTGTATGTTGGAGTTGTACATTGATCAACTTTAAACAGTGAGCTATTTAGTCCCAATGCTATCCAAAAGAATTTAAACTTGCATCTCCTTGCTTACCAATCATTCATCATTAATACAACACCACAAAAGCCATTTAAACATATTTACTACTGCATCTAACCATATGAAATTTGTGATCTTGAAATGAATAGTGTAGGGGCGCAGAGAGTTAAGAACATATGCATCCAATTTCGTGCATTCTGTCACGCAAAAGTGAGAGATGGGTAAATCAATTTCTTTCTTTTACTTTCTGCTTTGATGTATTTCCAAGAGACGCAATTTTTGTAGTAATGTTTGTAGGAAACTTCGTAGATACACCGCCAGTTTATGAATTGAATGTATTGATTTTAAAAATCATTTTCTATTCCAGGTGCTTACTTTGTCTTCAACAAGTGAAGCAGGAGTACTACCTACTCAAGGACAAGCTGGAAAATCTCTTTCAGGCAATTATCCACATGATCAAATTAACTTATCAAAATCTCCAAGTTCATAAGACTTCATTTGAGCTTAGATAATCAGTTTACAGCAGAGTCCCCCATATTGTTGTTGTTTTGAAGTTAAGACCTAAAATAAGATTTGGTTTAAGTGCAGGTTGAGCAACAAATTTTAAGAGAAGGTGGGACGATAACAGTGTCAATTTGAGCTGAATGAGGAGCATTCCAGCCATGAAGAATATATGATTCGAAATGGCGCAAGTACAACAGAGAAATGTCTGATCATGTTTCAATTGATCTAAGAAACTTGTTTCGAGATCGTAGACTGTAGGACTACAAGTGAGAAATAAATACTGTTAATGGTATTTTTATAATTAAAACACATCAAAGATTGGCGTCTATGACCGACCACCTAGAAAGTGAATCTGTATATTTCTTATTGTAAGTTTTTCTTGTTTTATTTTTTAAGTTTACAAAAACTATAAGTTATTTTAAAATATTTTTATTGTTTTATTTTTATTTTTATAAATTGATAATTATTTTTTTATTAATTATTATGGTAATGCATATAGGGTTTTAGGATGGTTTGTTATTGTATAAGTGGGAGTGCCATGTTTTCTAACTTTATTACATTTTGTTCAGTAAATAAGGTTTCAGAAGTGGGGGTCTATTATTAAAATAGATGTTGTGTTGTATAAATCCAATTTAACCTAATTTTTTAAAAATTAGATGGAATAAAAGGTGTGGAGCTTATTATATAAGTATGATGTTTGTGTCTTGTATAAAGTTAATCTAACTACGATTTTTTAGAATTAGATTTAAGGTACCAAATCCACCATAAAAGTAAGATGTTTGTGTTATATAAAGTCAAGTTAGTCTCAATTCTTTGGATAATTTAAAGTCCGCCATAAAATTAAGATGTTTTTATGCCATATAAATATCAATTCTTGATTCCTTAGAAGGTGTGGGGTCTACTATAGAAATAAGATGTATGTGTGTTGTATAAAACCAAACAAGCCCCAATCCCTTAGAATTAGATGGAATGGAAGCTATGGGGCTCATAGTAGAATAAGATGTTTGTGTGTATTATATAAAGCTAAATTCACTTTGATTCTATAGAATTTAATGGAAGGGAGGATGTGGGGCCTATCCTATAATTAGATGTTTGTATATATTGTATAAAATTGAATTTGTTCTATTATTTAAAATTAGATGGAATATAAGGTATGGTACCCATTTTAGAATAGGATATTTTTATAAAGCCAAATTCTCTCAACTAAATATAAATAGACATTTTTTATTATAAAAAATTTATTATGATAATAATTAGACTATAAATAATGTCTTATCTTTGGAAGTGTAGTTACCTTCATTACATGAGATCATAAAAGTAGATAAATGATATTACAAGGCTCACCTACATATACTTGATGTGATGGATGAAAAACAATAATAATAAAAATGTAAAATACATTTAGAAGTTTTAAAAAAAAAGTATTTCTAATAAATATTATAGGAAACACGCACATCACTTCAAAATTGATGAGTTAGTACTTAATCACACAAGACCATGTTATGACAGATCTTACCAAAGCTAATGCATTTTAATGATATAATAGAAAATAATATATGTGAAAGGGAAAAACATGTTAGGAATCTAAAAATATATAGAATGAGAAGTTAAAAAGAGTTGAATAAATTTGATAATTTTTATATATACTAAAAAGTGTCAATCATACTTGTGTGATGAACATATTTGTTTATATTATCTTGTTTATTTATATTGATTTTATTTCTAAGTGTATTTTAAATTTTATTTTATATCAATTGAGTAGTATAAGACAGATATTAAGTTGTAGAGAATATTTGATGAAGTAATTATAATTATAATGATTTCAATATATTTTATTTTTATTTATGTAAATATTTTAATAAATTTAAAATTTTGTAATAGTTATATTGGTAAGAAATAAAACAAATAAGAATTAGATGTCACGTTGATTAATAACAATTAAATGTGTATAAATAATTTTACAAGAGATTTTAGATTTATAATTTAATATATTGGATTTTACAATATACATTATGTAAAACTAAATTTGAAAAAGTAAAAAAATTGTATAAATTAGAAAATGCTAGAATAAAGTTATTACAAAAAATTATGTTTTTTATTATCTTTTGACATTTGATTGATCGAAAGAAAAAGAACATTAAATATTGTTCTCTCTAAGATATTCAAGAATCAAATTGATTTTAAAATATATATTTTATGTCAAGTTAAAAAATTATTCCTTTATATTGAATAAATTCAGTTTTTTATTGGTTAGAGAAAAATAACATATATTTTTAATTTTTTTTTTTCTATTATGTTTTTTATGTTGGCTAAAATTAGAGATGGACATTTATTTTTAAAGGAACTTTTTAAGTTTTAACTTTATTTTTTATTTTTATTAATATAATTAGCAATTTAGAATTGAGATAGAGGAACATAAATTATAGATGAAGTGTAAAGTGTTTTATACTAGAATTTTAGTTAGAATAATTTCAAGGAATTTTAATTTTATATTTTCTCTTTGTAAAGAAAAAAAAGTTAAGTTATGGAGAATATATGTGTATATATATATATATATATATATATATATATATATATATATATATATATATATATATATATACATATACATATACATATATATAATTTAACTTAATTAAGAATGATAATTTAAAAAATTATTTTTAAAATTATGAAGTAGTTTATTATATAAATGTAAGTGAAAGAGAAAGTCCATAGTTAATTTTATTTTATTGCAATTTCACTTCTTTATCTAGCATTTTATTAGTTACAAAATAAATACTTTCATGAGAGTAAGTGCATTAGTTTTCATGGCCTTATGTTATGCATATGTACACAAATATTTCATTGAATTGTATTTAAGAAGTTGCCAACATGGTATTGACCTTACATAGAGATTGAATTGAAATTTTATATTTTTACAATGTAGAATAAAGGTAGACATGTTACATTATGAGATGATTTTTTCTTTATTTTTTACATTATACATTCATGTTTAAAAACACATACAAATATTTTCCATATTTATTTAGTTTTTTGAAATATAAATGTTAATGGCAGCCTTAAAACAATATTTTGGAAAAAAAAATATTAAGGTTATCAAATGAATTTATCAAGACACAAAAAAATAAAACTAGTTAATTATTGAAAGTTATAAAGTAATTAAAATGTTCAATCACAATCAAAACAAGTAGAAATTACTTGTGACGATAGAACATATAATATAAAACCTATGGAATGCAATGAAAATTATGTGAAACTATTACTTATAATCAAATATTTTACATGGTAGTAAAATAATTATATTTTTCTTCTATTGGGAAAGATCTCAACTTTGCATGAATCTATGAAATGATAATTGTGCACAAGCTAGGTGTTGCACAAGATATTTTGTGCAAGCATCAGTTGTGTGAGATGTTACGAAGGTTGATTGTGAAAGTAAGTAATGTCCATGTAAAATTGTGTGGATATTATCTTTGACAGTTATGTAGGGTTTTCAATGTGCAGGATTGATAGTGGAGATTTGTTAAACACTCTAGAGAGTTTCATTGCACTATGGAAGTTTGTGAAGTGATAAATAGTAGTTGAGTTGAATTAAGGTGCTACAATGAGTTGTGTACGATGTCAAACAATGAAAGGTAATATGAAGGCATTTCATTCGATTATTTGATTTTATCTATCAAAATTAATAAGTTCCAAAAACATCTTGGTAGCACTCTAAAATGAACCTAATGAGCGTTACACATTGATTTCTTGGGTTAGTAGTTAGTGATTATAGATTCTCATTTACAAAGTGAGTTATAAAGAAAGGCAAAGATCTTCTAAGGAAATATGTGTGCAACAAAAGTTGTTGAATGTTGAATATGCATAACTAAGTGTGTGCATTGTGCTTTTTAACCTAAAATTAGATTAATGCAACACTAACCCTTTAATTAGATAAAAATAATAAAATATGATTTGGTTATGAATTAACCAAAAAAAAATGACTTACTAAGTATGTTTTTGATAAACAAGTTTTACAAGTATAATGATAAATGCAAGAGGATAAACAGATACTTAAATTATTTTTGCACTTATTTATTAATCTTTTTAGGATGATTGGTTGACTGAAAATTATGTTTAGTGACTATATATTGTTCATTTCTAGATCTAGTAACCTTTTCTAGCTTGGGACAATACCGTTAGAAGAGGGGCAATAACACTGGCAGTCTATCTTGACCCCTATGGGTTGATCCCATCCTTATAAAAAAATTGAATTTTGGAAAGTGATATGTGATTTTTGGCTTTAGATAGTATCATTAGACTCAGGATAAGAACATCAGGTGATCTTGACCCCTATGGGTTGATCCTATCCCTATGTAAAACTAATTTTTGGCACTTGATCTATAATTTTAGACTAGACAAGAATGACAGAAGTAGGATAGGAATGGTAGAGAATTTTGACCCCTATGGGTCAACCCCATCCTTAATAGTGAAGCTCTTAAACTTTCTTGAGTGTTGTGACTTCTTTAGTAATGTCCTTTTCTACCTTTAATTTTTTTTTGTGCATAAATGATGTAGGGGCATCTTAATGGTCTCAAATTTTGAGTTGTTTTGGTTAGTATAAGTCTTAGATAGTGTGTTTTTCATAGTTAGGAGGTTTAGAAGTCATTAAAATTTGAATTATTACATATAAGGCATTTTCTCACCAAAACTCTAATTTAAAATTTTGAATCATATTACTAGCTTAGGGATAAGTTTGTGATGTCTAATGTTTTTATTAGATACTTTAGCTTCTAAGTGTCTTAAGAGAGAGTCTTAAAGGTGGCTTCCATGCATACATGAACCACATGATTCATCATTGTAATGGTCATGTTAGTGGTTAGGATTTTAGACTCTCCTAAACGTACATAAAGGAGTTAGGAGTTAGTTAGGTATTTATGGAGATATATAAACTTGTAAATGTATTTATGGAAAATAAGTTAGTGGGGTTGGACTCTAAGGATAATGAATAAATAATTTTTTTATGTTCTTTAAATAAGAGTTACAGTCTCTGTTCTATACATATGCAATGCAATGATTGTATGAACAAGGGAGGAAAGCACAATGAAGAAAGACCTTTAAATTTTTTTATGGAGATTCGTATGTGAGGTATATGTCTTTGAAGATTGGTAAAATTTTATTTGAGTATCTATAGTATCCTTTATGAGAAATCAATTTACAAACCTTGTGTTATGTATACTCTATGTTTTGTATTTTTTACTTTAGAATACTATGTAAGCATCATAGAGAAGAAAGGATGTGTGAGGCGAAGTTTATAATGAACTTATAATTGATAAGTCTATATTTATATGCTTTTCAATTTGCTTGTGTAGGTTCAATCCATTTTGAAAAAGTCATTCATAAACAAGATATTCAATTCTGTGTAGATTGTGAAATCATATGCAGCCATGTCCAAACTCTTACTAAAAAGTGAATAGAGATCTCTCAACAAGGTTAATACATTAAGAAACATGTGAAGAGGATTTGAAAGGATCGATGGAACTAGTAAAAAACCCAATAAGTTAGTTAACCAAGAATATCTTACATACCCTATTTTTATAGAGCTACACAATAAAAATAGAGACTTATAATTTTTTTGAGAAATCAATGCATTGAATGGATTGAGGAGTTGTTATACAAAGATGATGGTTGAGGTAGTTGATTTGGTGTAAAGACAAAGTAGAGTGAGACAATATGATTTAAAAAAGACTTCATCTAGGCAAGCTTGAAGCCAAGTGATGGATGAGTTCTTATCAAATAACAAGAAAAAGACAAAATACAAGTGGGGTGTCAAGGAATTAGATCATTTGAATTATTTGATACATGTTCATGTTTGGATTACTAAAAAGGTTTGTAAGCAATGAGAGTTTTGTTTCTTGAAGAGTGACTAGAACAAATTATCAAGTGATGTTAGAGAGATCTCATAGATAATAGTCAAGGATATTGAAGATAGGTAAGGATAGATCTAGGTGCATAGAGCAAAGGTAAAAGAGTGATTTTGTTTTATGTTCTATCTAACTATACATATATGAGATGACCTTTGCATCAATAAACAATTGAAATATAAAACAGTAGTTTCACTTTCTAGTGAACATGAGTATTGATCTGATTATGTGTATATGTGTTAATTGATAGTTATTTATATCTTATTACTAATATATTATCATAACATGATATTGTAGGTGATGCATATTAGTTTATGATGGTAGATGTGATGATTCATACTTTGACACATAATATGCCCTAAGATGTAGTGGGTTGTGGATTGGTTGAGAGAGTTGATCAGATTTCAGATTAGCACACATATCTATTTTTAAACTATGGACTATACTATAGTGGTCAGTAAGCATGATGACTTATAAGAAAAGCTCACCAGATGACCTGAACTGAGTCATGATTCTGATCTATCTAGAGATTTTATTGATTAACATTGTGCTTTTATGTCTGAGAATACACGTGCCATAGTTTGGATCGGGATACTTTAAATCTAAATTAGACTATATAGGTCACATTCATGATCACGTGGAGTTGTAGGACAAGATGGGGCATTGACTTCCTAAGCTATGGATCTAGTCAATAATAATATTTCAAATGATGGGGATGCCCCCATCATTGAGTTATATTTATATTAAAAACATGACAAACACACACACACACACACACACACACACACACACACACACACACACACACACACACACACACACACACACACACACACACACACACACACACACTTACACACTTACATATTTACATTTGTCCTATTAACATATCCTAAGATTCATAATGACACATCTTTTCAAATCAAGTTTCCAGAAGGAAAGATAGTTGCATCAATATACATGTATACTCCTAATCTTTCTCTCTTTATTTTCAAATATTTTAATGCTTTTGATTTCAGATTATATGCACTAATTATATATTATATCATGTTATTGGTTTTAGGTTAGTTATTAGTAAATCACTCAAGTTGGGATCACACCAAGGAGAGGTTTTTTGTACACACCCAAGGTACCCATTTATTTTCTTTTAAACTAGAAGTTTCATTACTAGGTTAAAGCGGGGGGATGTAGATACTAAATATGAATTATGTAAAACCTAAGTCATGTATACTTGGAAATTACCTCTCATGATTATACCTTTTAGTTATTAATAACCTATTACTACTGAAAGACTCACATCCTTTATCTATTAGTTCGATGATATGTATATAAACATTTTGGACCTATACCTATTTTCAATATTCTCAGACACTTTCATCCTAGTCATACACCTATATCAACATAATTATACATTTTCCTACAAAGTGTTCAGTGCCTTAAAATCATCAATTGTAATGTGTCCCTATGGTTGGCCTAAGTTCCTTATTGTGAGATATTTTGCAAGAGTATTGGTATAAATACATGATCAATACTCATTCATTCCTCACCTAGAACTTACCTATCAATCACTTAAAAATATGAAAAGGAAATATCTATTGAGCACTCAAATGAGAAAATCTTCCCTATTCTCTTATTGGTCATAGGGACAACCCATATATAGGTTTGAGGTAATAAAGGAGAAAATCAAGAGTTCTATTTTCCAAGCTAGAATTTAGGTCACTATATGTACTTTATTTCTACATATTTCACCCTTGTGCTCACACAAGTAACACATTATGGGATAACTACATTAGTCTAAGGCCCTATTTAGAGTAGTGGTTATGTAGGCAACATCCATTGATAAAGGGGTCTTTAGGATTAGCTTGACATTGTGAACCCACTAACCCATTTTTCACATAGTCACTATAAATATGAATAATTATGGTTTTTCTATTTAACAAAGAGTGACAACCCATTATTCAGATCTCATAACACTACGGTGAAGGTGACATAGAACCAATAATATCGAAGGTGGTCACATATATATTTAGTGGGTATTCCATATCAAACGCTTACATCTAGTTTAGATATTTACATCGATGCAACCATCCTAGATCAATGCAAGCATCCAAAGCTACAAGGTACAAATTTCTAGAATTTGATAACTGATCTAGGGTACTAATCTAGTTTATTTCCAACATGTTCCATACTAGACATAAATTCATATAGTTGACCAATTAAGTACTCTTGTTTTCTTTTCATTGCCATATCAATCAATATTTACACTTACTATTTTTATAACTTCTCAGTATTTAAATTCAAAACATTATTTATCTAAGTTTTAAAATTAATTGACTTGATATAGATATGTTTAACACCTTTGTACATAGTAATTTACATATTATTAACCCTATCCCCATTGGTAATATCTCTAATTTAGGGTTGAACATTTGGTGAACCTGACCTATGCAATTGCATTTTTTTTCTTCCTATGGTTTTTAGTTGGCCAAGGTTTCAAATTGTAATACTTTTTTAGTTATTAATTACATTCTTTTTTATGCAACTAAGGAATAGCTTTGTATTACAAAGTGTGCCTATTGAACACATTGAGTTTCCTCTCCTATAACCTAACATGTATCAAACCAATGATTGACCTAATCCTATGATTCATGATGTTACTAATGAAGAGAATGAACAACATATTGATGAAGTTATCATAGAAGATGATTATGATAATGAAAACCATGAATCTAATGTAAATGATCAAATGGATCAAGAACAAGTGAAATCTATTGAAATGTTTTATGAGAGTATTCGCTAAAATCCTAAGGAACTCTATGAGATCCTAAAGACCATATTGGAAACTAAAAACTCAATAGGCATAATTAAAACATCATGATTCTTACGTCTAGATGGGGCATGAGTTATATTTTTAGACCTTTGTTCCCTAATGACCAAATAGTAATGTTACATCTATCATGGGACTATAAAATAAATAAACTCAAATACTAGCTTGAATTCCTATTTATACTCAAACCATGTTTACATATTATTTGGTGACTACTCACATTACAAATCTTAAGCCCAATGGCTTTACAGTTCAAGCTCTCCTTCAAATCATAAAGAATTTATAGGACAAGGTTACAAATATGAAAAAAATGCTTTGAAGTATCCTCATGATATCAATTCACAAGATGTATTGCATAACATTATTACACCTAAGATATATTTATACCCTTTTATGCCTTTTTTTGCACCTAAGATCAGATTTTATTATGATAAGGGTGATCTTGAATAACATCTCTAACCTTTCTTTGCAACATGCCTTTATTATTCCTCTAATGATAATATTTTGACCAAATTATGTCCAAAGAACCTCAATAACTATTCTCTAAGGTGGTTTTATGATTTATCTATCCAATCAATAGAAACATTAAAACCTCTTATGAAATATTTTTTGTAAACTTCTCTATAACATTACTAAAAATATTTCCTTTCTCAAATTTTAAAGATCAAACAAGGAAGAAATGAACCTATTAATGGATATGTCTTGAGGTATAAGATAATACTAGATAAAATGACAAATTTTATGGCAAATGAAGAACTTCAAGGCATTTAAAAGAAAATTTTTCTTGTTCCTTTGCATGAGTCCATTATTTTTAGAAAAATTAAATGTTTTGATGGCATATGCCATGTTGTTTAGGACTATGAAATGAATATTATTTCATTATATAAGCTTAATTATGTATAAAACACATTGAATACATTTGCATTGAATACCAATTTTACTAATCAAATCAAGGTATAAGGTAAAACCTCCTGAACCTAAAAAAGAAGAAACCACCATGGTTAATACAATGTCATAACAAACTAATCAGCTTGTGTTGTCTAATGCACCAAAGAGACAATTTACATGCTTACCTAAATATTTAGCTTTGTTACTCCATAGCTTGTAGAGTGTCACCTCACATTTATCCCTCCTCATATAACAATTTATATGTGTCAAATGCTACCCAAAAGATACAATTCAAATGCTTATTATGATTATAACCAAGGCCCTAGGCATTATATGAGAAAATGTATTGAAGCATAAGATCTAAGACCTTATTGATGACCAAAATATTACATATAATGATCCTCCAAAGGAATTAGGTTCACAACCTAGTGATCACCATAAATTAAAGATATTTAACAATCCTTTACAAGACCATTCTAAGAAAGATACAAAATTTTAAATGGCATATAATGCACATCCTTCTCTAGAACATTATGAGAACCCATTATATCGTATTATTTGTACTTATACATGGAATATACCTACTATTATTTAAAGACCTTATATTTCCTTTGTTAATAGTGAGATTTTGGGTGATAACTCAAATATTCATTCATTATTCATTTGATAATGATTTGATCACCATCCTATAAGTAATGTTATGATTGATAATGGTTTGAGTGATAATGTTTGCACCATGACATTACTCACACATATGCGATGTAATCATTATGATTTACATCCTTCAACTAAATTAATTAGAGCATTTGATGGAACCTCACAAAAGGCTCTTGGTAAAATTGACTTACCTTTACAAGTAGCTCTAATACATGTGGTTATTACATTTTTAGGTATACCTTCCACAGGTGTCAATGATATGTTATTGGAATAATCTTGGATACATATACTTCATGTGATACCTTCTATAGTGAATGGGTGTTTAAATAAATTCATGCCAATTAGGTGATTGATTTTTTTGAAATTTTATATGAGCATCCACTTAAACAAGATAAATTTGTGCCCAAGTAGTTAATTATCAAAACCTACTAAGGTTAATCCTCCATTAAAGGGTAAGAGACAAGAAATTCCCTTTTTGTCTAGTAGTTGAGATACCATTGCATCTAATATACATAGGGGATTCCATAGAATCCCCATCTACTACACACCATGTTCACATATACATAACACCTAAACATGTTCCTATTACTACTACTTCAAAGAAACCATAGATCATTTAGTGATGGGTTCAATAAAACCTTAATTCTATTATTATTTCTTCATGATCACATATTCCTATCATACATATGCATAACATGATAGATCCTATAGTGCTAGATGATACATCTATATATGTTCCTTGGTAATACTACCAAATTCATGCACTAGGTTCCCAATCGGGCAATACCTATGAGCATCAATTGGATGAGATCATAGGATAATTTTTTCTTTTCCAAATATTTAAAAAATATCAAAAAATTAAAAAAGCTTAAAAAATCCGAAAACACTTTCAGCATATTACATGTTCTATTAGCTCCTTTCCATCTATATTGTTAGTTCCATGTTGGTATCAAACATCTAAATTATTTATATATACATGTGTTACATGCATATTTTGAGTGTGATACAAGCATACATAGATACATGATCTATGCAATTTTAGATGTTTAGCATACACATTACTCATATCACATGGATATCAGGGGAATACACCTTATTTGATCATGATACACCTAGGTTATATCATTCTATGGTCATTTTCCATTATCATGTTTGATCTTATGTATTTACACATTCCTTTATCCATGTTTATATCATTTGTAGTGTACTTAGTATTATATTTACTTAACATTTTATGCTAACACATATATCTATGGATTAGTATGATATGCTTATGTTGGTTGTTTATGTTCTATGATTACCTTTTATGAACTTCTTTGAGTGTCTTATACTGCTTGCTATTGTATTTCTTGTTTGAACATTTGAATATAATCCATTATTTATGGCCCTTGTACCTTATTTTATTATATTTGACATTTTTTTATGTCATCGCCTATTGTATTAACATTTGAATATGTCATATTATGTCCTTGGGACATTTGACCAAGCTATGTCCCTTCAATTATGCGGCATTTGAACATGCCCTTTATTTGAGTTCTCTTTAGACCATTTTATTTTGATTTGATTTTGAATGTTCTTGTATGTGTGCTTGATTTCTTGTTGATCTTATATCAATATTATATAGACATTTCCATGATCTATATCATACATCTTAGTACTTTGTGTGATTTTTAGTCATATAAAACGTAAAAATTGGTAACTTGAGCATGGCTAAAGACACCCAACCCTTAGGTCCCTTTTACTTGCTCTCTAGACCCTCTCAGGCTTGTTTTCACTAATTCCCAATAATACAAATGATACATGAGCTGGGTAATTGACTATGTGTGGATGTTATTTTTTGAACTATACCTAAGTAGGGTAAAAATGAATGCATTCATTTATTTACTCATTTGAACTATATTTTAAATGGAAACATGGAATGATTGATTGCATGTCAATAATTAAATAGTCTGATAAATAATTTTTCCATAAGTTTAAGGATTTTGTAAATCTATTTATTTTAGTGGATAAATAAGGCCTTTACTAGATATGAACTATATTTCCAAATCTGAAGGTATATATGTCCAAGAGTTTAAATAATTATTGAATCGAATGGTATAATATCTAATGGACTCATCATGACCTTGATTTAACCCTTGTAAATGTTTCAATGTAAATTTAGGCATTTCATTCTTATGATAATCTGGTAATATTATATCTTCTAACATATTGAAGGTAGGTTAAAAACCATTAGAAAGACTATAGAACCAATCAAAATCATCTTGTGTTAACTTCTATGGAAATTCTTTAATAATATGCATCTATATTTGGCCCAATGACCAAAATAACATGTGTATTGTGCTAAATGGTTGGTAGGGTCTTCATGACCATCAAATAAAGGAAGCATAGGCATGAAAAACTCTATTGAATAAGAATATTCAAATACATTTTTTTAAAGATGTTGATTTTGAATAATAATATATTTAATATTAGTATGACAAGATACTAATTATAAATTTAGATTTGATACTTATTTTTTAAGGTCTCCTATAGCATTCATAATATATATAATATGGCTAGTAGGAATAGTTTTGGCTAACAAAGGGGCATTCAAGGGTTGTAATTTATCATCTACTTGAAACATGGGAATTTTTAAATCATCATGACTATCATTAAATTCTAAGTCCACATCATTTTATAATTCAAAAACATTGCATATAGGATCATTCATATCACATGATGTTTGTAAATAAGAGATTATAACATTTTTAATTTCATGAATATTTACAGGAATAGATTGATAGTTGCATGAATTTTTTCAAGAAGATAAGTAAAAATTATGCTTCTATACATCTATGTGTGTTTCTAGAGAGATAAGAAATAACACTTATTTCTTATAGAGAGAAAATAAGAATCACATTATTTTTTTGTAACATTTGCATATCTATATAAATAAAATGAGAAATACTTTCAATTTCTATAACATTTGCATCATCTAATGAAAGTAAAAGAGAATCATATTCAATTTTGAATAATTTACATCATCAAGATTGAGAAAAAAGAATCAAATTCAACTTTGGAAACATTTTCATCATTTAGAGAAAGTAAAGAAGAATAACATTCAAAGTTTGCAACATTTTCAAAATCTAGAGAATGTCATGACCCTGCTAGTTCGCACGTCTTATAATAGGTAAATAAAATATAGTGATATGCCTTATTTATCTTTAGATGGAGTTAGACTATTTAGTTCAGATGCAATCTTAGTTTTTACACACACACACATATGTTTTTTTTTTTTTTGTGTGTGTGTGTGTCACACACACACACACACACACACACACACACACACACACACACACACACACACACACACACACATCCTTAGAGTATACATACATACATACATACATACATGTATGTAAAGTGATTGTGTATGTGTATACACACACACACACACACAATCACTTAGAATTCTAAGCATAAAAAATGTACGCTTCTCTAAATGTACACACATAGATGTGTGTGTGTGTGTGTGTGTGTGTGTGTGTGTGTGTGTGTGTGTGTGTGTGTGTGTGTGTGTGTGTGTGTGTGTGTGTGTGTGTGTGTGTGTGTGTGTGTGTGTGTGTGTGTGTGAACTGCCTAGGCTAATTGCTCAACTAATGACCTTAGAGTATACATACATACATACATACATGTATGTAAAGTGATTGTGTGTGTGTATACACACACACACACAAATATATATATATATATATATATATAGACACACACACACACACACACACACACACATATATATATATATATATTATATATACACATATATATATACATACATACATATATATATATATATATATATATATATATATATATATATATATATATATATATATATATATATATATATATTTGTGTGTATGTGTGTACATTTAGAGAAACGTACATTTTTATGCTTACAATTCTAAGTGATTGTGTGTGTGTATACACACACAAAATCACTCTACATACATGTATGTATGTATGTATGCATGCATGTATGTATGTATGTATACTCTAAGGTCATTAGTTGAGCAATTAGCCTAGGTAGTTTAGTCTTATGATTGTCATTAAGGCATGCTTGTTTTAGCTATTATAAAAAATGTATAAGCTTATGTCTATGGCAACTTGGCATGAAATTATAAAGGAAATTTAATTGATTAAAGACTTTGTGTTTAGCATCGAAGTCATGATGCTTTGGATTTTTGGAAAGCTGTATAAACTTTTAATATGTGGCATTTGATTAAAAAGGATTTTTTTTTTGAATTGCTTGGTAATTTTATGTTTAGTGCATGGGGGTCTTGATGACCATTTTTACCACAAGTTAAAATGGATCAACCCCCTATAGCCAAAATATTATATAGGGGGATCATTATAGTGTCATAGGGTGTTATATAGTTCTATTTGATGTCATTTCACATGTCATTATAGCTTTGGTCATCATCTAGTTTAGTCTTTGTATCATTTGATATCTAGGGGTCATTTTAGAGTCATATATGAAAGTGACATGTTTTCATATGGTTCAAGTAGTTAGAGCATGGGGTGAGTTGCGCAAGCCTTAGAAATTCATCGAAGCCTTCACAAGATCAAGTGGTAGTTGTTAGAACAAGTCCATAATTCTTTAAGTTTTTGGCTAAGTATTGGGGACTCATTGGACATTTTGTCTGCAAAAAAAATCTTGAAGACCTATTTCTTTCAAGAAAAATGTGTGAATCATAAGTATTTATTTCAAGGAAATCATTTTTTAAAAAATTTCCCAAAATAGAATTCTCTTAGACAAAGTGTCTGAGGAAAATAGTCTATTGTAAAAATCCTAAAGGTTTTTTTTTATTTTGGACATTATGTCTACAACAAAAGAGCAAAGTTTGATTTCTTTTAGATAAATTATCCAATAAAAAAAGATAAGGACATATTATTTTAGACAAAATGTTTGAAACATAAATCCAGATCACCGATATTGTTTCAAGAAAATTGGTTAATGAAAAAGTTTGAAGCCATCATTCTTATGGGGAAATTGTCTCGAAGACAAAGATCCTAATAAAATTACCTACAACAAAAGCTTTGATAGAATTTAATTATTTTATAAAAGTTGATCTAGCAGAGTATGACTTCTCAAAAATGTCAGAAATGAGCCTAGGTAAAAAATCATTGGCATTTAAAAATGATGTTCATGTATATGTTATTGATGGTCTCGCATATATCATTGATGGTCACATGGATGTCAAATTTAAATCATGGTAATAATCATTGGGGGTAAAATTTTGATGGTAACATAGATGTTAAATAAAATTACATAGATATCAAATGATAGGAACACATACATCAAATTTTAGCCATGATAAATAGTTGTTTGAGTTCAAATAGTGGGTCCTAGTAGATCAACAGTTAGTATTCAAGAGTACATTTAGATCTAATAATTTATATTTGGGTCAAAAAGGTTAAAAGGTCCCTAGGTTAAAATCCCTTAAAAAGCTACAGCTTGGATAAGATCCAATAGTGTGGGTTCATTGAGCAGATATCTGATGGCGTGATCTCAATTGACAAAAATGTGGGTTTAATCTAGATCAACAATCAAAGATCAATCCTAACAATGATCCAATGGTGTGTAAGAACAGATAAGAAAGTAGGACTAATGAGAACTATGGCTAGAATTACTTCATACATCTTGATCCTATAGTGCACAAGAGTTTAAAAGTTAGGATATGACAATGAAGATCTATGGGGCCAATAAGAATAAAGGTAGTTGAAGCAATGTGATTGGTTTGAGTCAGGTTTTGATGGACAAAGTCTAACCAAAGAGCCATTTTTGACTAGAACAAGTAGGTATTTTAGAAATAGTTTATAATGAAATGAGCAATGTGTCAAGAGAATGCCACATGGGAAAATATGTAGGACCAAAGGACTTTGTAGCAAAGTGAGATCTTCAAACTCATATGCTACCATGAAAGCTCAGTCAAGGTCCAAGATGAATAGTGACTACCAAATGTAAAGAATAAAGTCCAAAGAATCAATGAATGATTGCAAGTGATGAATACAAGTGTCTAAAAGATAACTAGTAGTTAAGAGAACATATTATGACTATCATAGTATATTTCAACCTCTCTCAAATAGTACATATGTGTTGACTCTCTCTAATTTAGTTTTAAATGCTCAAGAGATCATCTATGATGAAAGGCCATTTATTATGCATAGGAAATGGAGATCTGTGCCACATTTTAGGATTTTTATGTTTCAAGAGCCATTTGTCCTATTAGACCTTCCATGGTCTATTTATGAATTCATCCTCCTACAAGTGTAACTCCTATCAAAAGGACATGTGTCCCATTGACCTTTGAACTTCATTTTTTTCATAAGTAGATACCATTTTGGCCTTTATAAAGATATACCACACCATGTATGGTTAAGCCCTAATGGTTTTGAGATTGTAATTTTCCTTAGAATAATAAATGCAATCTAGTTGGAGTTCATATATTACCTTGTCAAATTGTGTGAAGATATGCATAGTAAATAGTTAAGAGATATTCATCTATCATTGTTTTCTCTTAGTCTTTCCATATTTGATGCAAGAAATTTTAGCCTAGAAGGTCATATGAAGTGTATTCAATAATATAAATATGTCTTTAGTGTATAATGAGCCTTAATATCTGTAACTATTCTATGGTCTTATTTGCCTTGGAAGGTTTTTGTGCATCTCACCTTCATATCCAAACACTAATGTTAGTGCATTCTAAGACTCTTACACTAGTGTTATATGTATTATCTCTTTGTGATAGAGTATGATAGTATTGTGGAAGACATCTTGGTGCATCACCCTTTTATTATAGGTTTATTTCATGTAATTTCTAACCCTTTTCCCCCATGATCAAGAATTATATAGGTAATACGATTTTCAAGATACATTCAGTGAGTTATCCCTTAAATATAAAGGCTCACTTCCATTATAGGTAAACCTACTTACCTGAAAGTGTTCCCATGTTGCCCAAATATGGAAGAGGATTGAACACCCTCTTTTAGGGTGTGAGATTTGGTGATAATAGTTATAGTATGCCTAGTGGGACTATTATCTTCAAAACAATTTGTCAAGGTGAATGTTGGTCTTGAAAACATCACCAAATTGGTGTGCTACTTAGAATTTGGTGACTCCATCAAAGTAAATATGGTTTTAGGCCATTGTCTTATTATAAAATTGCTCACATAATTCATGGTTATCACTAGGTCATCCTCTAGAAGAGTTCTTAATCCCATTGACCCACTCTTTTATCTTGAGTTTCCCCTTGAAGTTTAATATTCTCAACTTAATCTACCCTTTAGATAACCAGTATATTTTTATAGAGAGGAAGAGGTCAAAGAAATTGAGGAAATTGAAGATACTAAATATTTTAAAGAATTTGAAGAAGATATGGCTAAATCTAATGCTTTCCCTACATTCAATACAAAAATCTAATTTGCCTTTAGGAATATGATGTCATTCCTCCTAATACCACAAAAGGTGTGTCCCTATCCAATGGTGATAATCATGTTACACCCAATGAGTACATTATAAATGTATCTAACTTTTGTAGCTTCTATAATATCACTCAAGAAAACATTACCATTAGACTCCTTATTGTGTCTCTTAGAGGGAAGGTTCTTGATTGGTATCAAACTTTAGAAGGTGTATGCATCAAATCATGAGATGAATTTGGAGTGTTTTTGACCTCAAGATTTAGAAATGAGAGCGACCATGCCTCTCTCATACACTAACTTCACGTGATCAAAGGAGGATCCAAAGAAATAATGCATGATTTTAATGAGAGGTTCCAAAAGACTTGGAATAGATTGCCTCTTCTTATGAGTTCACCTCCCAAATTTGTGTTCCTAACCTATTTGAGATCTATTGGCACTAAAATTGTTGTCATGCTTCAATCCATGGGTGGTTCCACCCTCTTGGAAGCATATGAGCTTTCTATCAAAGTTGAAAATAATCTCATCCAAGATAAAAGGTTACCACCTAAAGTTTATATGACTCCATTGTATCATACTTATTCTAATACTCTAGATGTAGCCTAAGTTCCTAATGCTAATACTAAAACTAAGGTTGCTTTTAGATAGGTGGAAAATAATGTTGATTAGAAAGAAAAGTTCTTAGCCTTAGAGGCTCAAAATAGACAAAGGAAATATCTAGTAGGGTGTCCATTAGAATACATACCCTTATAAATATAAATATTTAATATTAATATTCCAATGATAGCCTAATTCCAACAAGCCTACTAATGCATACAATCCTAACTCTATTACCAATACAAAGGAGATGATACCTGTGCACAAAAACTTAGTGCAAGGTGAGAATTGGTAGAAAGGCCAATTTATGGATGCTAATGAAGGTAGAGGGAAGGATATTATTTCTCAAGGAGAGGATACTCCCATTTTATCAATTAAAGATGAAGTGATGATGCAGACAAGTGAAGGTGAGCAGCCTCAAGAAGAGATCTTCACCAACTTCCTAGTTAAGGAAACTTATGTGCTTAACCAAGGAACCTCAGTTATAGACAACACTAGATCCATGAGAAAATATTTAGGTGGTGATATTAATGTTAATATATGCTCATTAAATCCTCATACAAATCAATAAGGTATGGCTATAGGTGCAGTAGCCTTGAATAACTCTACACATCTTCCAAACCAAAATGTTGGAAGGAGTATTCAAGGCACTCCAACTCCTCAGGTTTTAATCACTTCATTACCTCCAATAACTAAATATAAATTATTTATGTCTTATTTAAACATTTTAGATTCATTTAATATTACTAAAACATCCATTTCCATTTAAGATGTTCTGCATATGCCTGGTCAAAAAGAGCTCCTACAAAAACAATTATCTACTATCCCTACTAGTGTCCCTCCTTAAAATAAAATTCAAAGTTATGTTTTACTTTAAAGTGTCCCTAATATTATTTTAAACCATCCACTAGAGCTGATAAACCTCCACCATTATATGTCACTCTCATAGTGGGTGACAAACTGGTCCATAACTACATAGTTGATAGTGAAGTTTCAACTTCAGTCATGCCCAAAGTGGTATCTGACAAGATGGGCCTAAAATATGAGACACATAACAAAGGGTCCTTAAAATATATGTTACATCTACCAAGATATTAGGACTGATAAAAGTCTTGAAGGTTTTGTTACATGATTGTCCTAGTTTTCCTATCTTGCAAGACATAGTTGTTGTTGATCTTCCAACCCACTTTACAATCTGTCTATCAAGGGAATTCACAACCAAGATAGGTGGCTATCTCTCAAATGATTAATACTTCTTGGAATTTATAATAAGATATAGGGACAAAGTGATAATTAGGACACAACCTCTTACAAGGTTTCATATATAACCTTACATTGAGATAAGTTCTAATTTGAATTATGTTGTTCATGAAGTAAATGATTCTATTATAGATGATGGAACTTCCTTCAAGTTTGAAGGCATTTTATATTTTTTTCTTGATGAATATGGTACTAACACTTATGATCATTATCCTTATTCTTCCATGAAGGAAACTAATCTAGGAGTATATTGTATACATGAAGGAGTATCAACACCTCTACTTGTCAAAGAAGAGGGTGAAGAAGATGAGATGTGGAAAATGTTTTTTAATGGTTTAATAAGTAAAGTTGGTGTAGGAGATGGTGTTATGTTTGTCTCCCCATATAAATAATAGTATTATGATTCATACAGATTTCATTTCAGTTGTACTTGTAATGTGGCTGAGTATGAAGATTTAATTCATGGCCTTCAATGGGCAAGGAGAAAAGGAATCAAGAACATGCAAGTATATGGAGATAGTGAATTAGTTGTGCATCATGTTAGGAATTTGTTTTTTACTAATAACCCTTTTCTCAAGTCATATAAGCATAGGTTATGGTATTTTCTTGAAGAATTCAATGCATTCAACATATAATTAGTCCCAAGGGAGAAGAATAATCATGTTGATAGACTAGCTACCATTAGAGCTCGATTTGATACTCCAAATACCATAAAAGAAGGAAAACAATCTCACATTAAGATCATTATCAAAACTTTTATACTTGATAATGAAGTGTCTTGGAAAGTGTTTGATAGTGATAAACACATTACATGCTTCCTGAAAAATAAAGTTGAGTTCTCCTCAAGGAAACAAATGAGACTCCAAGAATAATTATGTGACCAGATTGTATAGCTAAGGAAAAATAAGATACCTAAGGGTCTAGTGACCTTATAAAGTATCTTCAATGAATATGATCAAAATAAAAATGAAAATGTGAGTATATATACAAAAGAAGATAATTATGAAAGAGTTTTGATCTTCAAAGATAGACTCCTTAAACTAGGCAAGGTATGTTCTACATTAGAAAAACAAGAATTAATTGATTTGTGTAGAGAGTTTCATGACATCTTTACTTGGGAGTATAAGTAACTGAAAGGATTTGATCCTAGCCTAACTCACCATACTATTGAGTTGGAACCTAGAGTTAAATTGATCAGATAGAAACAAAGACCTATTAATCCTAAGGTTGAGTAACTCATGAGGTTAGATCTCACTAAACTCCTTGAATCTAAAATAATATTTCCTATCAAGCATTCAACATGGGTAGATAATCTTGTGCCTATTAGAAAGAAGAATGGGGAGATAAGACTTTGTGTGGAATTTAGGGATCTTAATAGGGTGTCACTCAAAGATCACTATCCTTTACCATCAATGAAGAAGATTTTATAGATTATTTCATGTTCTTAATGTTTC
This sequence comes from Torreya grandis, assembly GCA_037957365.1. Classification (NCBI taxonomy): domain Eukaryota; kingdom Viridiplantae; phylum Streptophyta; class Pinopsida; order Cupressales; family Taxaceae; genus Torreya; species Torreya grandis. Next base: position 51,962 of record JARHVA010000930.1, read on the forward strand.
TCTCTTTTAGACGGATACTTAGGTAATAATTAGATTCAATTAAATGAAGATGATCAGTTTAAGACAACATTTACCAATAAATGGGGAAATTTTGCTTATAGTAAGATGCTATTTTGTTTGTCAAATGCTAATGATACCTTTCAAAGAGAAATATACATGGTATTCAAAGTTTTGATTAATGAGATGTTGTTGGTTTATTTAGATGATATAATAGTGTTTTCTAAAGATGTTAATGAAAATATGAAACACTTGAGACAAGTATTTGAAAGATGTAGGTAGTATGGAGTATCTCTTAATCCAAAGAAATGCATCTTTTTTATCCATGAAGGTAAGCTCTTGGGACACATTATTTTAAAAGATGGTTTGGATATTAATCTTAAAAGGATAGAGGCTATTATTGGTCTATCACTACCCTTACATAACAAAGGTATCTAAAGTTTCTTAGGAAAGATAGATTTTGTAAGGAGGTTCATACCTAGGTTTGCATCTTTGGTGAAACCTATCACAACTATGCTTAGAAAGAATCAGGTCTTTTCCTAGACTAAGGAAGGTAAGAATAGTTTTGAAGCCATTAAGAAAGCAATTGCATAAGCTCCTAATCTTGTGAATCCTAACTTTGTTAAATAATTCATGTTGTATTCATTTTCTAACCTTGATACTATCTCAATCATGTTAATGTAAAATAATGATGAGGGTGTGGAGTAGCCTATTGCATTCTTTAGTCAAGGTTTAGAAGATTATGAAGTCAAGTATACCTTTATGGAGAAACAATTCCTTGTTGTTATAAGGGGATTAAAGAAGTTTAGGCATATGTTTTCAAATAATAAAATTCATGGTATGGTTTCTCATCCTATTACCAAGGAGTTTCTTTTGAGCAAAGACCTTAGTGAGAAGAGAGTGGGGTGGATCACTAAGGTAATGGAATATGATGTTGATATCAAAGAAACAAAATTGGTAAGAGGTGAAGGCCTTTGTGAAAATTTACCTTCAGATATTCATGAGTCAAAGGAAGAGGCTCTAATCAATCATGATTGTTCCCAATCAGCTGGTTCATTACCTCCACAAAGTTGGACACAAGATGTGATCAGATTTGTTCAAAATAGTGAGTATCTTAATAATATGAGTAAATCACACAGGATATATTTTAGATTGTAATCTATTCCCTTTTGTCTTGTGTATGGTGTGCTCTTTAGAAGAGAACTTAATGGTTTCTTATTAATATGCATTGATAATCATTAGTTTAGAGTGTTGATTCATAATTTTCATGATGCAATAGCAGGAGGTCATTTCTCTCCAAGAACCAAAACTACCAAGATCATGAGGGTAGGTTATTATTGGCCTAGCCTTTTCAAAGACTACTATGCTTGGGTGAGGTGTGTATAATGTACTTTTTTATATAGGAAAATAGAAGCTTACAACTCTTCCTTTGAAGCCTATCCAAGTTGATCAACCTTTTATGCAATGGGATCTTGATTTCATTGGCATAATAAATGCCCCATTAAGTGATGGTCATAAATGGATAATCATAGGAACAGACTATTTTATAGGATGGGTTAAGGTAGTAGCATTGAAATAATCTAATGAGAATGCTATCTTGGAGTTATATGAGAGCATCATAACAAGGTTTAGCACTCATTCTACTATTATTTCAAATAATGCTCTTGATTTTATGGGTGATAAGGTAGTTGATTGGGTAAATAGTAATGGCATATTATTGAGTACTTCATCTAACTATTACCCTCAAGGTAATGGTTTGGCTAAATATACTAGCAAAAATATGATCAAAATCATCAAGAGAATCTTGGAGCATAATCAGAGTGCTTGGCACACCAAATTGAATACAACCTTATGGGCTATTATGATAAATCCCAAGAGGTCAACAAGGAATTCTCATTTTGTGCTTGTCTATGGAAGGGAAGCTAGGTTATCTATCTCTCAAGATATGTCTACATTAGAGTTGACACATAAACTAGAGTTTCTTGAGAACACTCCAATAGAGGTGAGATTGACATAATTAATAGAGCTACAAGAGGCTAGAGAGAAGGCTCATCAAGCTATGGAACATCACCAAGTATTGATGAATATGTCTTTTGATAAGAAGGCAACTCCAATATCATTTCAAGAAGGTGACATAGTATTGAAATGGGATGAAGATAGAGAAAATCCAAAGAGCCATACCAAATTTGATACCCTATGGATTAGACCATATGTCATCATAAAGTACAAGTAAAGCATCTCTTTTCAATTAGCAAGGATGAATGGAGAAGAAATACCTATCCCTGTGAATGGGATATATTTGAAACCTTGCTATTGAGTGGTAAAATTTAGTTTTTTAAATAGTAGATTAAGGGTGTGTGTTTTTTTATTGTGTGTTGTGTTTTATAGGTGCTCATAAAACACATGTGTGTCTCTTAATTTATGTTTTGTTCCTATTATTTTATATTGTATAGTGTGTTGTCACGGAATTTATGTGTCAAACTTGTTATACATATGACTCCATATACCAATGGATAGGATTATGTAACTGGTCATGGCATAGCAAGCATGTCACCCTTGGGGAATCACCAAGAATGTTGACCATTTTTACCACAAGTTAAAATGGATCAACCCCCCTATAGCCAAAATCTTATATAGGGGGATCATTATAGTGTCATAACGTGTTGCATAGTTATATTTGATGTCATTTCATATGTCATTCTAGCTTTGGTCATCATCTAGTTTAGTCCTTGTGTCGTTTGATATCTTAGAGGTCATTTTAGATTCATATATGAAAGTGACAGGTTTTCACAAGGTTCAAGTAGTCATAGCATGGGGTGAGTTTCATAGGCCTTAGATGTTCATCAGAGCCTTCACAAGATCAAGTGGTGGTTTCTAGGCCAAGTTCAAAATTATTTCAGTTTTTGGCTAAGTGTTGGGAACTCATCGAACATTTTTTCCACAACAAAAATATTGAAGACATATTTCTTTCAAGAATTTTTTTTGAAGCATAATTATTTATTTTAGGCAAATAATTTTGCAACAATTTTCCAAAAGACAAAATTCTTTTAAACAAAGTGTTAGAGGAAAATAGTTTGATGCAAAAATCCTAAAGGTTTGTTTCTTTTGGACATTTTTCCATAGAAAAAGAGCCAAGTCTAATTTATTTCAGATAAATTGTCTAATACATAAGGACAAGGACATATTATTTTAGACAAAATGTCTGAAACATAAATCTTGAAAACCCCTATTATTTTAGGAAAATTAGCTAATGCAAAATTTATGAAGCCATAATTGTTATGGAGAAATTATCTAAAAAAAGAGCCTGAGGAAATTACCTGTAATAAAAGCTCTGATAAAATTGAATTATTTTAGGAAAGTTGATCTAGTAGAGTATGACATTCATTCAAACATAAAAAATGAGCTCAAGTAAAAAATCATTGGTATTTAAAAAGTGACGGTCATGCAGACATCATTGATGATCTCATAGATGTCATTAAAGATTGCATGGATGTCAAATTTAAGTCATGACAATAATCATTGTGGGTAAATTTTGATGGTCATACAAATATCAAATATGGTAGCATAGAAATCAAATGATGGGAGTGAAAATGTAAAATTTTAGCCATGGTAAATAGCCATTTGAGTTTAAATAGTGGGTCCCATTAGATCAATAGTTGACATTCAAGCATACACTTAGATCTAACAGTTCATGCTTAGGTCAAACAAGTCAAAAAGTCCCTAGTTTTAAAATACTTAAAAATTTATAGGTTAGACAAGATCTAATGGTATGGGTTCATTAAGCAGAGATTAGATGACATGAGCTCAACTGACAAGGTGGGTCCAATCTAGATCAATGATTAATGCTCAATCATACTAATGATCCAATAGTGCATAAGAACTAATAGGAAAGTGGGCTCAATGAGATCTATGGCTAGCATTCCTTCATACATCTTGATCTTGCAATGTGTAGTAGTTCAAAATTTAGGATGTGATAATGAGGATCTATGAGGCCAATAAGAACAATGGTAGTTGGATCAATGTGATTGGTCTAAGTTAGTTTTTGAAGGACAAAGTTAAACCAAAGAGTAATTTTTGAATGAATCAAGTAGGTATTATAGATATAGTTTACAAGGTAATGAGCAACGTGGAAAAATAATGCCACATAGGAACTATGTAGTATCAAAGGAATTTGTATAAAAGTGATCTCTTCAAAATCATATACCACCACAAAAGCTTAGTCTAGGTTCAAGATGAATAGTGACTACCAAATATAAAGAATGAATACTAGGGAATCAATGAATGATTGTAAATGGTGAATACATGTGTCTAAAATATAGTTAGTAGTTAGGAGAACATATTATGACTATCATAGTATGTGTTAACCTCTCTTAGATAGTACATATGTGTCAACTCTCTCCATTTCAATTTCAAATGCTCGAGAGATCATTCATGATGAAAGGTCATTTATTATGCATAGTAAAAGGAGATCTATGCCATATTTCCATAGTTTTATGTTTTGAGAGCCATTTATCCCATTAGGCCTTGCATGGTATATTTATTAATTTGTCCTCTTGCAAGTGTAACTCATCTTATAAAATGGACATGTGTCCTAGTGACCTTTAAACTTCATTCTTTTCTCCTCTCTCTAAAGTTCTATAAGTAGCTACCATTTTAGCCTTTATAAAGACATACCACACCATGTATGGCAAAGCCCTGATAGTTTTGACATTGTAATTTATCTTAGAATAATAAATGCAATCTATTTTGAGTTCATATATTAGCTTGTCAAAGTGTGTGAAGAGATATATCATGAATAATTAAGAGAAATTCTTATATCATTGCTTTCTCTCAGTCTTTCCATGTTTGATGCAAGTGATTTCAACCTATCAAGTCATATGAAGTATAGTAAAGCATAAAAATCTATCTTAAGTGTATATTTAGCCTTAGTATCTACAACTGATTTATGGTCTTATTTTCCTTGGAAGGTCTTTGTGCATCTCACCTTCATATCAAAACACTAATGCTAGTGCATTCTAAGAATCTTAGACTAGTGTTGTATGTCTTGTCTCTTTGTGATATAGTATGAAAGTCTTGTGGAAGACATCTTGGTGCATCCCCATTTTAGAATAGGTTTATTTCATGTAATTTCTAACCCTTTTCCCCCATAATAAAGCATTAGATAGGTAATAATATTTTCAAGATATATTCAGGGAGCTAAGCCTTAAATTTAGAGGCTCACTTCCATTATAGGTATACCCACATACCTGAAAGTGTTCCCATGTTGCCCAAATATTGAAGAGGCTTGAACACCTTATTCTAGGGTATGATATTTGGTGACAATAGGTCTTTATTTGACTTATGTCCTTCTTAAGAAAGAAGGTTTGGACCATGTTGTGGTCATAAGCCATGTAAGGGGAGGGTGCTCTTTGAACACCGATGTGGCAAAGCAAGTGAAAATAAAAGAAACATCATATTCCTCCCTTATCTGAAATTAATGTTAGAATTCTTCATATACACTAGTTGGGAAAGAAATAGTAAATGTATGAAGGAATATGTGTTTCCTCTTTAATGCAAAATCAAATGTTGAGTGAGACCTTGTTTGGATGCGAAATTGGCATGGCCTTGGACTTTGACATGGAGGCAATTATGTTAGGGTTATTAGGATGGATCGATGGCTATCATTTTATTTTCCTTTTTAATTAATTGACCTCTTTTGGAAGACTATGGAGATAGGGTTTGGGGGGTTATGTTTCAACCATTACCAGGTAAAAATTAAATAGAGGAAAGGATGATGGATTTTATAGAGAAAACAAAGGGATTTCATACTTGCATTTTAGCCGCCACCCTGATGGGAATGAACAATAGTAAGAAGAATATAATATGGATGGTGATAGAGGAGAAAATATATAGCATAAGATAATGAGAAGAGGGTAGAGCTAGGCATAGAGGAAATTAATGGTACTGCTACTTCTGGTGTGGCACCACCATGGGAGCAAGACTAAGATAAAACCCAATATTTATATTTTTTAGGCATGTACTTCTCTCCTAGGTTTAAATTCTAAATTTTAAATTTTGTATTAATATCTGTAAGTTATTTGGAACCCTGTTGGGTATATTCTCTTGTGAGAATACTTTACTATTCCCACCCAAGCCTATGCCATGGCTAGGGTAGCATTAAGGGCTAAATATGAATATTTTATGTGTGGAAAATTTTGGTTTTTATGTTTTAAGGAAAAACAAGGTATGACCCATAATAATGTCTTGTTTTCTATAATATGAAAAAAAAAATTGCATGTATTTCATTTTATTGAAGATGGGGCAGATTTTCCCCAATTTTTGACATTGCCACTTGTATGAAAGTTCTATTATTAGTTAGAAACAATGATGTGCATCTCACTTTTGGGTATTATTCTTGGGTATTAAATACAATGGGTATATCTTGAATTTGACTCACCTTACATATTTAATTAAACATTAGTTGTAGGTTTTAACAATGTGTGAAACTTATTTGCATAACACCACTTATTGATATTGTAAACATATTGGCCTAGGCTTCCACTTAAATTAAAATAGTAATTTTTAGGCATTTTTTGTTGAGATATTTTTACTCCTTGTATGATAAATATTTATCTTTAATTGACAAACTATGAAAGCTTAACACTAAGAATTAGCAGTTGGGTTAAACTACCTATTGTGCATACATAACATGCTTATGTGTTTTCATTGCATAATGTTTGCCTATTAGAGATCGTACTTGTTGATCTTTCAGTGATTATGGATTCTATGGTTTGGTATACAAAAAAAAAGAGAAAAGGAATAATAGTGTACCACTACTTAGTTTTTATGTTATATGTGTTAAAACACAATTGATTATGTGAGGAGAAGTTAAAGTTGCATTTGTTGCATTCTTATTATTAATGCTTAGATTCATATTTGATTTTGAGTAAGTATTATTGTTAGAGGTTGTTATTGCAATGGAAAGTGGTAACATTGATGTTTATCTTGCTCACATGTCGTAATTTTGGCATTACTTTTCCTTTAGTGGTGGCTGGAAATGCTTAAAATTTTATGTTTTAAAAAGAGGTACACAATTTCAATATGTATTCCACTATGTGATTTTTACTTTGGATGGTAGCACTCACTTGAAAGAAAATTAATTGTTTAAAATAATAAAATAGTCATGATTAGAGGAGACTTGGGTACTCTTATCTATTATAGATTGTTATACTATTTATTATGTGCATTTTTGATCTTACGTCATAGGAGCTACTTGGGTATGCATTACCTATTCGTTATAAATTTTATATAATGATTCATTAATGGTTACTCTTTGTAAAATAGATAGTTACAATAGTAAGTAATATTAGACTGATCACCTTTATTTTATGTGTAGTTAAGTTAGTTTATGGCTTTCTATTAATGAACTTGTTCTTATTAAAAGAGAATTTAATTCCTAGAATATTCACTAAGAAGGAAGGACAAATTACTAGCTTTATGCTGACACATTAGTTTCACCCTTTCAATGTAGGGATTTTATTCCAGTTGGATCTTCCCTTGTTTATTTGGGTTCCTGATCAACTTGTCACCTATTGAAGGTTGCATTCACCATTGTTAATACATGAAGGGTTTTGGGATGATAAATTTGTTGGTGGAGTTTATTGTAATTTAATAATTATTGTAGTTGACATAAATTTTATTGACTACCTGATTCAAATATTTATATGTATATGTTATCACAATAGTTTCCTTGTGCATATGCATTTAGGATTGTATATGTATTTATATGTTAAAACCATCAACCTTTGAGGTTTGTTTGAGCTATTGTATTAATCTTATTCTTGTGACATTAAGACTCGGTGGTGTAGTCTTTTATATGCAATAACTTTGGTATTCAATAGTATTTCATTTTATACTTATAAATGGCATCCTTATATTAAGGATCGATTATGTTATGTTACAATTGTATATTAGAGTGACTCCACTTTGAGATTGGTTAAATTTAATTTAGTGTAAATTCCCTTATTTTGAGTAGGGTTATACATGTGGTTTGGGAAGTAAAGGCTATGATATCCATGGATGGAATGTGTGTGTGTGTGTGTGTTGTGTGTGTGTGTGTGTGTGTGTGTGTGTGTGTGTGTGTGTGTGTGTGTGTGTGTGTGTGTGTGTGTGTGTGTGTGTGTGTGTGTGTGTGTGTGTGTGTGTGTGTGTGTGTGTGTGTGTGTGTGTGTGTGTGTGTGTGTGTGTGTGTGTGTGTGTTAATTTTATTCAACTATCCTCAAGCTATTAGATTATGTTGTGTGAGATGATTATAAAGTTTTCTTTCCTATGGATTAGCTATGAGTTGCATGTGGAATTCCTTGATATATACATTTTGGCATTCTCAATCTTATGAACACTTATTACTTAAGTAATTAAGTGTAAATATTCATCTCATATATGTGTGTGTGTGTGTGGTTGGTTAGGTCACACCATGCTAGCACGTGATGGAAATTTATAATATAACACACTATGTTATTGCTTTTGGGAAACTTGTTTTATGATGTTAATTCAGCAGTTCATACTCCCACATTAATTTATAGATTAGGCTTAATGGATGTCCTTGTAACATGAATTACCTTTTCTATTATTGAATGATAATACAAATGTATTCCATTTTGGTAGTGTAAGCATGAAGCCTTAGTCAACTGGAAAGTTAATAAATGGATTATTCTTAACTTGTGATCATATGAGATCAATCATGATTTTAGAATTTTTAGCATGACTTGTGGGTTGAAGCTTCAAGGCCCATTATGTTTCCAATTAAACAATTATTATTTAGAATGCATGATAGGCCATGTAAAATCATTATGTGAGGAGGTGGTTAGATATTCATAAATATATCCCATAGCTGGTCTAGATTTGTGATATTGCAAAAGGGCCTAATGGAAAAAATTGTCATTCCATTAAGTCATTATTCTTATGGTTAAATCATTCTCTTGTTCTTAATTAAAGGAGTTGAACTAAATATGAGTGTGAGGACCCTATGGTTAGGGATTTATTAGTATACACCCTACTTGGTAGCACTATTAATGATGTTTTAGTATAACAACTAGTCTTTATCTCATATCAGGTAATAATCCCAAATGGATGAGTCTTTATTTGTAAAATACGATGGTTAAGGATGTTGTGTCCTTTTTAGCATGTGCACTTTTTCCTGGTGAATGTTAAATGTTCATGTGGGTTAAAGGAATATAGTTATCTAGGGACCATGATAAATATTTTAAGGTTGGAATAAGACAAATCTTAGCTTGATGGTACCATTGGTTCTCCTTTTAGGACCTATTATGGTACCTCATTTCTATCTAAATTATATAATTAATAATGATCAATAAGATGAATTGATAGTATGTTACATCTTTACTCTAGGTCACTAACCTTTTTAAGGGTACCCAAGGGATTGAGTGAACCTTCTTGCCTCATGAGTTGCCAAGTAACAACTGTACAGGGTTATCAGAAGCTTATATTGGGTTGAGCATCCCTAGGTGTTTTGATGGGAAAATTAAGTGCCTTTTAAGGGTTTGAAGGTTATTAGTGTGGATTTGCACACTAATACCCCTCAAATAGTGTATCATCCTTAAATAACCCTTTTCTCTATGGAATCCTCTAATAATGGTCATCCTTAATTATCTCATTGACCCAATCTATTTATGGGGTTTCTACTCTCCTTGTGCAGTACTATGTTAAATGCATCATGCATGGTAAGTTTGTGTAGTGGGTTCTACACACAATTCTATTGTGTACTCTATTATCATTTCTCAAATTTTTTTGGAGGGGTTATTTTAGAGAAAGTAAATAATGAGAATATTCAAGTTTTGAAACATTTGTATTATATAATAAAAGGATAATAATTATCAATTTTTGTAACATTGACATCATCTAGTAAATAAGAAGTACATTCAAGTTTTGTAACATTTTCTCATCTAGTAAATAATAAGAACATTCAAATTTTGTCACATTTGCTTCATCTATATCATGAGAAACATTTATGCATGTAAGAGTGATATTATCAAAACTTTGCTTCATACACTAGTTTTTGTGCTTATACATGTTTATTTTATAATATTGAATGTGATGAAGTGTAGTTGAAATTTGTAAAGACAAACAAGGTGTATTTTAAAATAAAGTATCTTTAGATTGTAATTCATGAAACATGGATAGAGTAGGATGATGTAAATTAACATTATGCTCCTCTTGTTCTAAATAATGGTTAAGAGAGTTTTATAATGAAGGTGTAGGGGAGCTAGTTATTCTATTTTAGAAGTGGCATACTCTTCCTTTTCCTCACTATATGCTTCTTTATAATCAGAATTATAAGCATTACCTTCACAATCATATTACTCTTATACATCATTAGAAATTTTTATCATAAAATAATCATCATTATTCCATTCATTATAGTAATCATAGGGTATGGAATCATTAAAAAATATTGAATATAAGGAATGAGTACTATGAGGTTATATAATAGAGGTAGACATGTTAGTACATTAATTAGAGTAATCATAGGGTATAGAGTTTGTATAAAATAGAAAATCCAAAGGATGAGAACTATTAGGGTTTTGGATAGAGGTATAAATTTTATCACTTATAAACCCTAAGATGGAAAGAAAGAAAGAAAGGAATAAGAACTATTCCGACCACACACTCCCACATACAAACCTTAAGGTAAAAGGGTATAAGTAGAAATCAAATAAGATGCAGGTTCACCAATATGTTTTTACCTAAAATGGTATTAATATGACACTAACCCTTTAATTAGATAAAACTAATAAAATATAATTTGGCTATAAAGAAATAGAAACAAGCATAAAATATGACTTAATATCCATATTTTAGACAAGCAAGTTTGAAAACTATAATGATAAATTCTATATGATAAAGATAAACTTAGCTTATTTGTTGCACTTCCCTAATTTATGTAGGTTGATTAGTTGAATGACACCTATTTTTAGTGATTTTAGTTTTTTCATTTCCATATTTAGAGACTATTTTTGGCCTAAGAAAGTATCCTTAGAAGAGGGGCAATAGTAGAAGTTGATAATGATCCATATTGGTCGATCTTATGTTAGGTTGTGGAGCTAAAAGCTTCACTGATGCAAACAAGGGAGGAGGTTGTTGAGTGTCATAGTCACCGGCATTGGTCAGGCCAACTGACGTCGATCAGTGGTAGACAGGAACATCGGCAGTATTCGGCTGACGTCAGTCATCTCCAGGCAGATAAGGATTGATGTCGGTCACCTGTGCAGTTCCAGAATTGTCAGTTGCATGAAAAATTTGTTAACAAACCAGTTGTTTGCATGTTAAAGGCTAAATTTAGCCTTGGAGCTGTGGATCTAATTATTGTAATTAGATGTCTAATTATTGTTTGCATGAGATCTATTTAATAAACTCATGGGCTGTATTGTAATTTGTTCTAGTTGAGTTGAGAAAGGTTAGCTCCTTTAGAGGGAAGAGAGCAAGGTGTGTTCCTCCTAGTTCCACAGGGGTGCCGAGTGTGTATGATCAAGGAGATCTGTAGGTTGTTGCAAGATCTGGTAGAAGATCCACTGGGGTACTGGTTGAAGAATCATAAGGACTTGGTGAGGCAAGGACAAGGGTTCTTTAGAGTGTAAAGAGATCTACATGGTAAGTAAGATCATTGATTTACAGGTGTTTGTGTGTGCAAGGTCTAAGGTGGATCTACAAGATAGCAAGGTCAAAGGTGATAGGCAACACAATAGGTAGCAAGATCAGGGCAGATCTACTTGGATTACATTGAGTACTTGGAGTGTGTGGAGCACTTGTGTACTGGTAGTAGTGATACTGACTGGTGGTACTGGCAATAGTGATACTGATTGGTTGGAGGTGAACACCAACTCTGTGTTTGAGTTATGTGTTGGGACTGTAAGAGAGAGAGTGAGCTCTTGAAGAAATTTACTGTTTATGCCCTAGAGGTGTGTAAGGAAGAAGGTGGCATCTTCTTTGTTGTATTTCATTTTGGAAGAGTATTAATACAATTGGGTATTGTCTCTCATATTTTGTGTTATTTCTGAATTCTAATTACTTGTTACTTCTGGTTAATTTCGCATATTAAGTTGCTTGGTAATCAATGGTGCTTCCATGATCCTAACAGTGGAGTCAGAGCATGTTTGTTGTTCTAGATTCCTGACAAAGTGGTATCAGAGCTAAGGTTGTAGGGAGCAGGTTTGTGTTTGATTACAGGTCACTCTCAGGGGTTTTTGATTGAGTGGGAGTATAGCAATGGCAGAAGAAAGTACACTAAGAATGGAGGAATTGAAAAGCACGAATGGCCAATTACGGTGTTATGGAAAGAAAGAGCAGGTAAAGAAATATTGTTGGTTAGTAGAAGATCAACATGAAGGAATTGAAGAAGCAGATGTTGCAGGTGTTGTTGCACAAGATGCTCTAGGATGTTCCTTGGATAAAGTAGAATCTTGGTTTATAGATTCTGTTGCCTCTTTCCATGCAGCCCCAAATAGAGGGGTTGGTGAGCCTTGTCAAAGTATTGGCAAAGGGGAAGTGTTGCTGAAATTGCAGGTGGCCAACACATGGGTGTTGAAGAAGGTCATGCAGGTCCCAGTCTTGAAGATGCAGCTAATTAATTCAGGAAAGTTGGGTGATGAGAGATGCACATGAACTCTCACAGTAGATGCACTTGAATTAGCAGGTGGTAAGAAAGCAGGTACTCTTTATCTACTTACTTTTATTACTGATTCTTCTTCTATTGTGAAGACTTGGCTTTGTAGGCTTGGTCACATGAGCAAGAAGGAGATGCATGTTCTTAAGCAAAAGACAAATGTGTTTGACATACTTAAGAACTAGAAAGCCTTGGTGTTTATGGAGGAGATGATAGATAGAGATCATTGGAGAAGGCTGAGTAACTCTAAGTAGGGTAGTTTGGATAGGGTTTTGATCCAAAGAGAGCTTGCAAGTAAAAAGTCATCACTCACAGGTAAACATAGGTACCAGCATTAGTCAGGGAAAATCAACATCGAACAGGCAGGCACCGACATCGGTCATGTGCAGACCAGAGGAGTTGGTGGTGTCAGGCAGGTGGAGACTAACGTTGGTAAGATAATCTACGTCAGTGACCTAGACAGTCGCATGAAACTGATGTCAGTCAGATGCAGACTATGTGGTGACTGAGGTTGGTCACTAGAACAAATTTTGGATAGACAATGAGCTGTCAAGGAATCTCAAATGCCCATGTGGAGGATTGAAAGGGTAAGTAAGCCTCAAATTCATTGTTCCTCTTCTTTATACTCGTTGCTCACTATAGAGCAGGAAGGATCTAGGAAACAGTGGGAGCATGGCATGATTTCTTTGGAGAAGAACCAAATGGTAGATTTGGTAGAGTTGCCAACCGAGATAAAAGCACTGAGAGATGAATGGATACCTTGGTTAAAGAATAGAGAGAATGGATGCGTGAGATGGAAGGCCAGGTCATATGGTCTTGAGGAAGCTACAAGATAGTGGTATAGGTTTGACAGGTGGATGACAAAGCAGGGCTTTAGTCAATGTCAGTGTAACCATTGTGTTTGTCTTACCAGGTGGATGATGGTCACAACATTATCTTGTTATTGTATGTGGATGATATGCTAGCTGAAGGTTCAGACATACAGGGTTTTGTTGAGCTAAAAGTAAGGTTAGTTTAGTGGTTTGCCATGAAAGATTTGGGAGCAACAAAATTCTTTGGCATGAGAGACATGGAAGATCACAAGTTGAGTTTGTCTCTAGTGGGAGCTGATGTGAATCAGGTGTTGGCGAGGTTTAATACGTAGGATATAGAAATGGAGCACACCAAGGGCTAGACAGTTTAGTGTCTAAAATTACATGAGGTTTGGTATAGACCTAAGTTTTCCCCAATAGTGGGAGCTGTCAGAGAGTTAGGAGCCAATTCGGGGAAGTGGGTTCTCAGGTATTTGAGAGGGACCAATAGCAGGTATACTTGATATGCAGGGTCAGGACTTCACTACATGGGTTTGTAGGTTTGGATGTGGCAGGTTACTTGGATGACAGGAGGTGCACCACAGGTTGTGTGGTGGTTGGTCTTCAAGATTGAGCTTGAAGAGGGATACAAGCTAGGAAACAAATTAGATGGTGTACAGGTATAGGTACAGTGCAACTATTTATCTCCAAGTGGGAGATTGTTAGGTTGTGGAGCTAAAAGCTTCACTGATGCAAATAGGAGAGGAGGTTGCTGAGTGTCACAGTCACCGGCATCGGTCAGGCCAACCAATGTCAGTCAGTGGTAGATAGGAATGAAACCAACATCGGCAGTATTCGGTCGACGTCAGTCATCTCTAGGTAGATAAGGACTGACGTCGATCACCTGTGCGGTTTTAGAACTATCAGTTGCATGAACAATTTGTTAACAAACCAGTTGTTTGCATGTTAAAGGCTAATTTTAGCCTTAGAGCTGTAGATCTAATTATTGTAATTAGATGTCTAATTATTGTTTGCATGAGATCTATTTAATAGACTCATGGGCTATATTGTAATTTTTTCTAGTTGAGTTGAGCAAGGTTAGCTCCTTTAGAGGGAAGAGAGCAAGGTGTGTTCCTCCTAGTTCCACAGGGGTGCCGAGTGTGTATGATCAGGGAGATCTGCAGGTTGTTGCAAGATCTAGTAGAAGATCTACCGAGGTACTAGTTGAAGAATCATAAGGACTTGGTGAGGCAAGGACAAGGGTTCTTCAAAATCTAGAGAGATCTACATGGTAAGTAAGATCATTGATTTACAGGTGTTTGTGTGTGCAAGGTCTAAGGTGGATCTGTAGGATAGCAAGGTCAAAGGTGACAGGCAACACAACAGGTAGCAAGATCAGGGGAGATCTACTTGGAGTATGTTGAGTACTTGGAGTGTGTAGAGCACTTGTGGAGTGCATGGAGCACTTGTGTACTGGCAATAGTGATACTGACTGGTGGTACTGGCAGTAGTGATACTGACTGGTTGGAAGTGAACACCAACTCTGTGTTTGAGTTGTGTGTTAGGACTGTAAGAGAGAGAGTGATCTCTTGAAGAGATTTACTGATTATGCCCTAGAGGTGTGGGAGCCCTAGAGGTGTGTAAGGAAGAAGGTGGCATCTTCTTTGTTGTATTTCATTCTGGAAGAGTATTAATACAATTGGGTATTGTCTCTCATATTCTGTGTTATTTCTGAATTCTAGTTACTTGTTACTTCTGGTTAATTTTGCATATTAAGTTGCTTGGTAATCAATGGTGCTTTCGCGATCCTAACAGTGGAGTCAGAGCATGTTTGTTGTTCTAGATTCCTGACATGTTGCACTTCCCTAATTTATGTAGGTTGATTAGTTGAATGACACCTATTTTTAGTGATTGTAGTTTTTTCATTTCCATATATAGAGACTATTTTTGGCCTAAGACAGTATCCTTAGAAGAGGGGCAATAGTAGAAGTTGATAATGATCCATATTGGTCGATCTTATCCTTGTAGTAAACTAACTTCTAGTAACTGATATGTGTTTTTTGGCTTCAAACAGTATCAATAGATTCGGAACATGAATGTCAATCAATCTTCACCCTATGGGTCAATATTTCCCTATGGAATACTAATTTCTGGATAACTATCTATAATGTTGGATTGAGACAATAACAAAAAAATAAGATAGAATGGAAAATAATTTTGAATCGTTTGGGTTGATTTTATCCTTGAAAATGAGGCTCCAAAACTTTCTCAAGTGTTTTAGATTATTTAGTAATGTCCTTTTCCACCTTTAAAAACACCTTTTTATTTTACATGAATAAGAACCTAAAATATTAAACCCTATTTTCCTATTAAAATAATTATAATATCAAACAGGGGGAATTAAGAAAAAGGGATTGAGTCAAATTAACCTTAGTTAATCCATGTTAAAAGACAAAAAAATTATACAACATTGCCAATGCTCTAAAGAGTGCTCAAACTCAAATGTATTTCTCCTTATTTTGTGTGTGTGTGTGTGTGTGTGTGTGTGTGTGTGTGTGTGTGTGTGTGTGTGTGTGTGTGTGTGTGTGTGTGTGTGTGTGTGTGTGTGTGTGTGTGTGTGTGTGTGTTTGAAATGGTGATATGCAGATCTATATGCTCTTTCTCTTAGATTACCCTTGGAAAAAACATGCAAATATAAAAATACTATAGATATATCTCTAATAATTCAATCTAAGAAATATATAATTCATATATTTTTTTAAATGTGTTAATGCTCATAAAAAATTCCTTTTACCAACTATGTTTATATAATAATCTCTTAGAATTTGAATTAAAAACATATTGATGGGATAAATGTATACAAAAGATTTTAAAGGCCCTCAAAAGCAATGGATAGAAAAATAAAATGTGTCAAAAGATAAATTAAAATATCAAAGGACTAGATCATAGGGAAGTGGACAAGATATGTGAAAGAATATAGAATTTTTCTTATATCTTGTCCTAGGCTCAAAATAACGTCAAAAAAGTGTAGGTATATCTATTTTAAATGTATTTTAAGTAAATTGGATAGGAAAATGGGATCATAATGTCATATTAAACTTAAAATTTAAAGGGAAAAATACACAAGACATGCACTAGTAAGTGTTTAATTCTTAGCTACGATCCATATAAAAAAAGTAGATCAAATATATTGTTAAACAAGAATTATGGCAAAATTGGGTGTCTATAGTAATAAACAATAAACAACTATATGAAGGATATAGAGCATTGAGAATTAGTTTAGAATTGTAAGACAATTTAATTTATGTTATAATCAATAAGGTTTCCTTGTTGATTTTTACCTAAAAGGGTTTCTTGGGTTAAATATTGAATATATGTGTGTATTTGTCTTTATCTTTGTATGTGTAAGGTTCACATAGAATACATATCCTTTGAATTCATTTATTTTAGACTAGCTACTACCAACATTTAGTATTATATCTTAAGCTTAAGATTTATAAAATTTTGAATAACTTGAAAGAAATTGCTTCTTTAAAGTGGGAATTTTGCGGAAGAATCTTGTGCAAATAAATTGACTAGAAATACTACAACAAAAATTGTGAAATTAAATGGTCAAAATTTTAAGTAATGGAAACTCTATGGAAAGTACAAATGGATTATCTCTTGGTAGATATATATTATTAGATTATTGTAGTAAACACAAAACCCATGGAAATTAAACTAAAATAATGGGATAAGGTAGGAAAATTAGAAGCTCTACCATATTATGTCTATTGGAAGTAAATGTTTTGATTGAAAAGAGTATGAAGCTTCCTTATAGTAAGTTTGAAATGTTGTACCAGGTGTTTCTAACTATTTTCACTTTTCACATTCAGAAGATGAAAGAAACTAAGAGGTAATGGTCAGGGGTTAGATGATACCCAGATGAAGTTTGTGCACCGTATCCAGATGATTGAAGGAGCTCCTCTTTCGCTGTGGAGGATGACCCCTGTAGATAAGAAAGACTTAGGCAAGAAAAATGTTAGATAGATAGATGGTGGACTGCCAAGCAAAGCTCAGTCCTAGAAGTGCAAAGACTTCCTAGAGGGATGACAGTCCACTAGTTGATAAAAAGAATGTTGCTAGAAAGAGAAATGGTGAAAGACTGAACAAAAGAAACAAAGATAATGCATACCTATATTCTGAAATTTGTCTTCCACAGTCGCCGACGTCGGTAGTTCTGTCAGCTTCAGTTTGTCAAGGTTGCCGGTGTCAGTTATTATGCCAACGTCGGTAGGGGAAATGGTCGATGTCAGTCAGGGCAATGGTCTTGGATGGGTTTTGGATGAATTTCAGGGCTGTCTGTGATCAACAGAATGGTTTGGGATGTCTGTGGGAGTTCGGAGGTTCGTGTGAGATTGCTGGGGAGGCCAATAGAGTCTTAAGAGGGACAAGGGGTAGAGGATAGGTTGTTAAAAAAGGGTAAGGATATGGGGGAGGCCTCTCAGCCTCTCTGGGAAGAAAGTCAAGTTTGGTTGATGATATCCAAAAATGCTAAATAGAAGCTAACTGCTAATGCTTTCTAAAATGAACTAGAAGGAGAATACTTAGCTCTTAGTTGCTAAAGAATTAGGGGTGTGAATGCTTGTGCCTATTATAGTTGATGTCAAGATCCATGTACCATGCTCAAATTTGATCTAAAGTCACTTGGGCAAAGTCTCTACAGCTAGGAGAGTGTTGATAGAATGTTGGTTCCTATAAAGAGCCGAGGAGCAAGAGAAAATCGATCTGGGCAAGAGAATTAGCATTCAGGTCTATGATTAGTTTTTCATTCGGCCTGCAAGTTGGTTTTAAGCAACTAACATCGGTGATACCACTGGCATTGGCTGACGGTTAACCGACGTCGGCAGCTAGAGAATGGGAAAAAGGGCTATTTTTAGCCTTTTGCCTATTCTTCCATCTGCCAAGGTCAATTATCATTGATAAACGGTCCAAAGGTGGATTAAATAAGCACGAGAGGTTAGTGGGAGGGTTGAAATGGGGTTTAAGTAATTAAGATTTGCCATGGGGTGATGGAGGTATCCAAGGAGAGGTATCCAAGGTGGGGTGAGGTGTCATGGGTGATGTGTCAAGGGTGGTGTTATTAATTTAAAATAGTTAATTTATTTTAAATTAAAAAGTGTGTGGGTTAGGAATGTCTAGAAGTGGACCAAGGGGACCAAGGGGGAGGTTGACCAGGGAGTAGACACAATTTTGGTGTCTACATTTGCCCCTTTTTGTCTTGTTGGTTGTTTTGACGAACTGCAAGACAAAAATAGGAGTAAGTTGCCCCAGGTATGGGATAAGGTCATTTTTGTCCTGTTGGTTGTTCTAGTGAACTGCAAGACAAAAATAGGAGTTGGTTGCCCCAGATGAGGGATGAGGTATTCCCCCTCAAAGTAGGAGTCGAGGGAAGGTAACCTGATATCAGGTGCCGATTTGATAGATAGTGGATGGATATGGTGAAGGTTGAGTGTGAACACTGCAATAGTTGAGATTGCGCGTATACCACTTTAAGTGATAGGTAGGTCAAATTGTCGCAGTCAAGGGTTGAGGAGTGCTAAAATTGAAATAACCAGTCCCTAACATTTAGTCGTAGTTGATTGGGTTAAACGATCAAAGCTATAGCTCTAATGGTCGTCGTGTTCCAAGTATCCCAAGCTTAGGAAGTGCTCCTGGAAAACACGAAAATGTCACAAATATTGGGGATCAACTTGTGCGCGATCCGATAATAGGTGTGAGGGTCAAAATATGGGTTGCAAAAAAAATTTCTAACTATTTGTGAGGTAGCATACATGCAAACAAAATAACCAAGGCAGGGTTGTCTCAAAAGTAGTCGTGGTCTGAGGAGATAGTCAGGATTTTCAAGGTCATTGGTTGACTCGGGCTGAGATATAAGTGATCTCAAGTGATGGGTGTTGTGGTCAGGGAGATGTATGTGATCTCTAATGTGCCCCATGAGAAGTTGGAGGTGACTCCTACAATGTCAGGGCTAGTTGTTTTGTCATGAGTTTGGGTTGGGATAGATAGTTGGTCCATTAGATGGATGGACAAAGGAATGGCCGAGCTAACCTCAGAAGACCCTATTTCAACTGAGTGCTACCTACATAGTCCCTATTGTTAAGGGCCTTAGGCCAATGTAGTTCTCTCCAAAGGGGAGGAAGAGGGTCGGTTATGGATGTGGTTTTGACTAGGTTAAGTCATGGTTAAAGATTAAATGGTTTGTCCATTAAGTAGACAAACAAACGGATGTGGCCGAGCTAACCCTAGAAGACGTCATGCCAACTGAGTGTTGCTTACATAGCCCCTATTTGAAGGGCCTCAAGCCAATGTAGTTCAGACTAGTTGATAGGTTGGTTTGGTCAAATTAGGGTTGTTAGCATTTCCCATATGTGTGATGGTACATGCTTGAAATGATGAGTGTATGATGATGTTACAGCCTTTTCCATATTATGTGATGGTGTATTCTGTAACATTGGTGATAGGGTTTCCCATCCCTAGCAAGTGTCCATACTAGTGATGAACGTATGCTAAAAATGAAATGAGTATGCTTATGCTTCAACAAGTAATGGTTTATGCTTGGCATAAATTGTGTAGTCGATAGTTTCTGTGTATTGGTTTCCATAGAAACTAGTGTGAATAGGCTATGATAATGTTAGTGGTCTGAAAAAGGTTTGGTTGGTTTGGTTTGGTTTAGAAAAGGATTTGGTTGTATGTGACAAAGGTATGTAGGAAGTGAAAGGCATTTTTTCCCTTTCATTGACAAGGACCATAATGATAGCATAGGTAGGGGTTTTTAGAAATAAAAGCCCTGTTCATGCATTATGTCATTGACCATTGGTTGTGTTAGAGAAGTAATCAAATCACTTTGACATTGTGTGAGCTCGAAATCCCTTGAGTATGTTGGGGTAATAAGTTTGATGATGTGATATGTCAGGATAGTGTAACCCTTTTTAGCAAGGATAACTTTGCCCCTTTTATAGGTGACCCTGAGAATGACTGTAGGCAAGTCCATGACTTAAGAGTTTGTTAGTCAATGTTTTTTTTTGGGTGGACTGATCGATGTGGGAAGTCTACGTGGATATGTTGTTTTGTTTTGTGGTCATATGTGAAGCTGATCGATGTGGGAAGCTTCTGAGAGAGTGTTTTTTGTAGTGAGGTTTTTAGGCATAGCCATCCTTCAAGGGAGTGGTTTATATTTTTGCTTTATATGTTTTTGAGGGCTTTGAATAGCTATCCTTCAAGGGAGAAATCTATTAGCTATAACAATGATGACACATCTATCCTTCGAGGGAGCAGTCTGCATTCAAAGTTTATGACCTTGGATAGGCATCCCAGTTTTATATTTTTTGTTTTTGACTGAATTTTTGGTCATGGACTTGACTATAGAGGTTTAAGGGTTTCCCTTTTATTAGGACAAAGCATACATGCTTGACAAAAGGGTTACATCGTGTTTGTTTAGGGAAATAGGGTTGAAAGGAATGAGGATTAAAATGACAGAGATTGCTCAAGGGACGAGCTCAAGTTTAACATCAAGTGAATGAGTACTTGACTAACAATAGAATGGTCGCAGATGCAAGGCATTAAGGGGGCTCAGGTTCTGGCTGGCCTTCAAGAGAAGATAGATGATAAGTCCTTGATCCATACTTGTGCGTTATGATGTAAGGTCCGAGCCAATTAGGAGCAAACTTGCCTCATTTACTTCTTTCCATATTGGTCACGTGTTGGTCGATGCTTGAGTTGGTTGATGTTTGGTCGATGTTAGGTTGGTTGATGTTTGGTCAATGCTTGGTTGGTTGAGGTGTTGGTTGATATTTGGTCGATGCTTGGTTGAGGTCGATATAGTCAGTATAGAGTCAAATTCCCCCAGTTACTTGTGATAGGGACAATGTTTGGCACCCATTGCAGATAATCAATGAGTTGGATAAATGAGAATAAGAGAAGACAATGAAGCTCCTCTTAGACAAGGAGTGAGATGCAAGGATGCATCTTACAAAGCTTTTTGCCTGATAAGCTTTAGTTTGAGAGGACAAGATCTTGATCTTCCAGGTTGGAGTTTGAAATCTCAGAATTATGGACGGTGATGGAGGCAATGGTTCGTAATGATTGGACTAAGGCAGCTAGTGGTTGGGGGTCCTCGAGTTGGACCTTCACTGCCTATAAGGCTTTGATCAAGGCTTGATGATGTTGTGGAGAGCTTTGTATGAGGTCATACAAAGATGTCTTGACACAAGTTTGGTGAATTTGTTTCACCATGGGGTCATGAATTGGTTTTAAAAAAGTTGGTCGAGATGTGCCCAAAATTGAAATCTCAGGTTTTGTTGGTTGAGGAGGCTTGATGAATGGATATGTTTGAGGGAGAGAAACCTTCTCTTTCCCTTTATCCTACATGGTTTGTGACCTGTTGGCCACATTGATGGTGTTGATCTCGAACAAAGGGGGTGAAGGTGATCAGGGAACCACAATTTGATGATGGGCTCTTGATTTAGGTGAGGATGTTTGAGAGGCATGGGATGGTATCGATGGTTTGTTGAAAGGGTGGTCAAAAGGATCCTTAATGAAAGAGGTGTCCTTTTTTAAGTGTTGACAAATGACAGCTTTAAGAGCATAGCAACGCTCAGTGTCATGTCCAAGTGTGTGATGATACGCACAAAATTTAGTGTCATCGAACCAAGATGGCTTTGATCTGAGAGTTAATGAGTGTGAAGATGAAGAGGGTTGGGAGACATGAGACAGTGTTGGAGATTTGTTGACAGTATCTTCAACAAGAAGGGTGTCTTTTTCCAAGTAATGGTGAATGGCAACCTTAAGGGCACAATAATTTTTAGTGTCATGTCCAAGTGTGTGATGATATAGGCAAATTTTAGTGTCATCGAACCAAGATGGTTTTGGTTCGAGAGGTTGAAATGGTTTAATAGGTGGAAGAGTGATGCTAAAAGTTTGCAAAAGTCGATGTAGTATTAAAGCATATGAACCCACTAATGGGTCTGTGCTTGTTGATGCGCTAGGTGTTGATGACTTTTGTTTGGGAGTTGTTGAGGGAGATTTTTGTACCACCTTTTGGGTTGGTGGTGTGGCCACTCATGTAGATGACACTATCTTTGCGAGGGGTGTCAAATTTTTCAGAGGAGGTAGGTTTATGGTGGGTAAAGGGAGTAATGGAGGCAACTTGGTTTTGTTAAGTGTTGGAGTAGGGAGCACTCCTATTAAGGTAGAGGGATGTGGGCCCAAAATGGAGGGCAATGATGATGGTGGAGGTTCTCCGACATGGTTTAGTAGCCTTCTTTGGTTTAGTGCGAGGACTACTTTTGTGTGAGGCAAGGTTCAAGTCTACCTTCACTTGTGGGTGAGTGAGGTTAGATATGGGGCAAACACCGAGGGATTTAACCAGTTTTGATATGGTGGATGTTTGTGAGGGTTTAGGTTTAGATGTGGATGGTTGGGATTTTGAAGGTTTGGAAGTAGAAGCCTGGTCCTCGTCAGAGACTTTTAGATATTTTGTCATAGGAGGGTCAACAGCATGGGATGAGACGGGATGTGTAAGTGAGGGGCTTTGAGTTGCTCCCATAATGCCTCATGTTCTAATTTTCTTGAATGGAGAAGTCTTAGTTTCTCCACCGATCGAGAGAATGGTTTGGAAGATGTTGGATGAGGCCTTGGTTCTTTAGAAGATGTGGGTGGTTGTGAGACCAAAAATGTGTTAGATGCAGCGATCTCAGACCCAAGGCATGAGAGAGTCATAACTAGATCATCCTCGGTCGAAGTAGGTGAAGAGATAGGTTCTTCTCTTGGTGGAGAAGGAATTGGAGAATGTGACTCCTCAAGAGGATAGAGGGCAGGGATGATTGTGCCTTCTACTTGTGGTTGAGGAGCAGGAAAGGTAAGGTCCTCCATTGGTAGTAGGAAGGATGAAGGTGGTGCTAGTGGCATTGGTATGGTCAAAGCGTCCTCCAATATAAGAGAGGTCGATGGAGAACTAATAGGAGTAGAAGGTTTATTGACCTGTGGAGGAGAAATGGGAGAAGAAGGCTCTTCTACCTGTGAAGGACCAATGGGTGGGCTAACCTCTTTAGACTATGAGAGAGGTTGGTTAGGCATAAGAGGTGAGACCATGTTGACTATGCATATATTATGCTCTTGGGAGTCATCGGCCATGGTCTGCACATTGTTTTGGCTAGGAGGATGGTTAGGAAAAGGTTGTCTAAAGATGTCTATGTTTTGGTTAGGTGGTGCATTTGGGTTATCTAAAACAAGATCACCTTTATCTATCATGTCCTGAATGATGTTTTTGAAGGTTTTGCAGTTTTTCATGTCATGGCCTTTGACATAGTGATAATTGCAGAAGTCATTCTCCCTGTACCATGTAGGGATGGCATGTGAAGGATCAAATTGAGGTGGTGGTCAAATTTGGAAGAGACTGAGGACTCCCTATTTGACAAGTTTATCCAACATGGATGCATATGATTCTCCTAGTGGAGTATATTGATGCTGTACATATCGTTGTTGGAATTGTCGTGTAATGCTTTGAGATGTGGAAGGTTTGGATTGGTTGGTTGTTGTTGAAGATGATGGTCTAATGACTATGGCATTTGCTGATCCCTTAGATTTGGAATTGGAAGAAGAAGATTTGGAGGAAGGGTCATTTGACTTTGCGTTGGGGTTTTTACTTCACAATTTGACTTTATTTTCTTCGACAGCACAGAGTTCAAGTTTCCTAGTCATGGTGAAAGCTTCATCAAATGTGCGGAATGTTTGGACCCACAAAGTAGATGAGATATGTTTGGCACACGCTTGTGAAAAGAACTCAATGAGCTCGGGTTGAGGTAAAGAAAAAGAAAGTTGGTTGATTAAGCCTCTCCAACGAGTAATGAAATCAGCGATTGATTCATCGTCAAATTGTCTGATAGAGTATAGGTCCATGATGGAGACCTTTTTGGTGATGTTGATCGAAAAGTGGTCAAGGAAAAGTTGAGCTAGTTGGGTGAATGTAAAAAGAGAGTGACTCATAATAAAACTATACCAATCGAGGGCAGCTCTAGAAAGCGACATGGGAAATGTGCGTAGCAATAACGTATCATCATGGGCTATAAGGTAACAAGCGTGTCTAAACACTCGTAGATGTTGCTATGGGTCTTCCATACCCTGGAAGCGAGTAAACTTGGGAAGTTCCCACTGACTAGGATATGGTCGGATTGGGACTAAAGGATGAATGGGTTCATTACAGATTTGTTCATATGAGAGGACATTTCTTGAACCTGAAATAGATGTTTTAAGATTAGACATTTTGTCTATCAACATCTTGATTAGATCAGTTGGTGGATTTGCAGGTGGGGCACCTCCTAGGTTGTAGGGCACTTGGAAGGTGTGAGGAGGGGTGTATGACATAGTTGGTTGCACTTGTATAAGCGCAACATATTGGTAATTAGTCATGGGGATTGATGTTGAAGCCAAGGGTGGTTGTGTCATGAAGCTAGGAGGCACAACTTGACTAGGTGCTGCCAAAGGTGGTTGAGTGGTGGAAACACTAGCAAAAGGATGAGTAGCCACCCTTGTGTTGATGGGTGCAAGAGTAGGTGGGATGGAGACAATTAAGTTTTGGAATGGTGTATAAATTTGTTGAGCAATTTGTAGTTGAGGGGGTACCAAAACCCCAATGGAGGTAAGTCCAAAAATAGAAGGAGAGGCCACACTTTAAAGATTGGTCATGGTCAGGTTGTTAGTTGAGGTAATGGCTTGGGTGTCTATGGGTTGAATTATGGAGGTGGTTGATATGACTGCCATCTCAACTAAGGAAGTTGGCATCCCATAAATTGGGTTGCCTAAAGAGTCTCACGTTTGACTTCTCATGAGAGAGTGCTGAAGGGCCTTGACATTGAGGTCAAGGAACCTTTCAAAGTCTTGGTCCCCTTTGAGAACAATAGGGGGTTGAGTCGGGGTTGGTTGGGTAGGAGTTCATTCAGTGTCTAAATGATACTCCATTAGAGGACTTGATATAGAAGGTGAAGGTGGGAGTGGTTGTTGCCTTGTGTGGTCAACAAGATTTTTGGTTTGAATACGTGTCAAAACCATCCAAGGCAAAAGGGGGGTTTAGGTTCTGAAAACTATATGTTTCAGCCTTAGAAAACTAGAATTGGTGTTTTTAACAGTCAGAAGGTTAGGTTTTTAGCTTGTTATTTTGAGAATAAAATTTTTGACAGTGACCGATGCTAGTAGAAAAATTGAAGTCAGTGAAATAAGTTGCCAATGTCGGTCAGATAACCGATGTTGGTGAATATAGTTGCTGATGTCAGTGGAAAAACTGATGTCAATTACTATGTATTTCCAGAAACTTTAGAAAATTGAAATTTTTTGGAAGAAGAAGTTTGAGTTGTTCTTGGAGCTCAGAATGCGACCTCACTAGCTCAAAAAACCAAATAGAGACAAAAAAATAGATGAAGACAAGCAGCCTCTAAACGTTAAATTCCTAAGAATAAGTTTTAGAGTCTTGTTGGCTTATGCCTTTGAAGAGTGTGTTTGGGAAGTTGGCTTTTAAAATAGGTACTAGAAGAAGCAGTCTAAGGTTGGTTTTGGGTTAGTTTTGGTGCTCAAAATCTATATTAGGTTATGTACGTGGCCTGGTGCTATGGAGCAAGCTCCCCTCACTTCACGAACCTAGAGATAAGCTGGGTCACTTAGCCAGTATATAATTCCCCTAGAGTTTATACTCTACCAGAGAACAGAGTGGGTTCTCCCCTTGGTAGTGAAGTCCAAGTGGGATTACCAGGAAGGGTAAGGTATCTGCTAGGTTATGAAATCCTAGTCAAACCTTGTCTCAAGTATGTTTAGATGTTTAGTTGTGAAAGTGGTCTAGTCGTGTAACATAAGTGCACTAAGATTTATTCATAATGCATTTTTAATTACTAGATGTGAGAGCTAAGTATGCATTCAGGCAGAAATGAAATGCAATAGATTTTAAGCCCAAACTAAAATGTTTTGTTTGGATGCAAACAAGTTGAGAAAAGGTTAAGAGTATGAACTTCACTACTCTAAGATGCAAGAAGGAAAGGTGACAAGAAGAAAAAGAATATGTTTCTTTTTAACTTCCACTTATGATGTCTTTTCAGAATAAAGAGATAGAAGAAGGATGCAAGAAGAAATCTAATGCACTTATATGAATTTTTGCTTTAGGAGAAACAGAATGATGAACCCAAGGAAAATTCTAGGGGTCCCACTAGGCATGCCAGAATGTTTCTAACTATTTTGACTTTTCACATTCAGAAGATGAAAGAAATTAAGAGGTAATGGTCAGGGGTTAGATGATACCCGAATGAAGTTTGTGCACCGTATCCAGATGATTGAAGGAGCTCCTGTTTGGCTATGGAGGATAACACCTATAGATAAGAAAGACTTAGGCAAGGAAAATGTTAGATAGATAGATGGTGGACTGCCAAGCAAAGCTCAGTCTTAGAAGTGCAAAGACTTCCTGGAGGGATGACAGTCCACTAGTTGATAAAAAGAATGTTGCTAGAAAGAGAAATGGTGAAAAATTAAACAAAAGAAATAGAGATAATGCATACCTATATTCTGCAATCTATCTTCCACAGTCACCGACGTCGATAGTTCTGTCAGCGTCAGTTTGTCAAGGTTGTTAGTGTTAGTTATTATGTCGATGTCGGTAGGGGAAATGGTTGATGTCGATCAGGGCAATGGTCTTGGATGGGTTTTGGACGAATTTTAGGGCTGTCTGTGATCAACAGAATGGTCTGGGATGTCTGTGGAAGTTCAGAGGTCCGTGCAAGATTGATGGGGAGGCCAATAGAGTCTTAAGAGGGACAAGGGGTAGAGGATAGGTTGTTAAAAAAGGGTAAGGATATGGGGGAGGCCTCTCAGCCTCTCTGGGAAGAAAGTCAGGTTTGGTTGATGATATCCAGAAATGCTAAATAGAAGCTAACTGCTAATGCTTTCTGAAATGAACTAGAAGGAGAATACTTAGCTCTTAGTTGTTGAAGAACCAGGGGTGTGAATGCTTATGCCTATTATAGCTGATGTCAAGATCCCTGTACCATACTCCAATCTAATCTAAAGTCACTTGGGTAGAGTCTCTACAGCCAAGAGAGTGTTGATAGAATGTTAGTTCCTGCAAAGAGTCGAGGAGCAAGAGAAAATCGATCTGGGCAAGAGAATCAGTGTTCAGGTCTGTGATTAGTTTTTCATTTGGCCTACAAGTTGGTTTTAAGCAATTGACGTCGGTGATACTGCTGGCATCGACTGATGGTTAACTGATGTCGATAGCTAGAGAATGGGAAAAAGGGCTATTTTTAGCCTTTTGCCTGTTCTTCCATCTACCAGGGTTAATTATCATTGATAAACGGTCCAAAGGCCGATTAAATAAGCGTGAGAGGTTAGTGGGAGGGTTGAAATGGGGTTTAAGTAATTAAGATTTGCCATGGGGTGATGGAGGTATCCAAGGATAGGTATCCAAGGGGGGATGAGGTGTCATGGGTGATGTGTCAAGGGTGGTGTTATTAATTTAAAATAGTTAATTTATTTTAAATTAATAAGTGTGTGGGTTAGGAATGTTTAGAAGTGGACCAAGGCGACCAAGGGGGAGGTCGACCAAGGAGTAGACACAATTTTGGTGTTTACACCAGGACAAGTTAATGATAAACAAGCTATTCTTTTTAAATAATCTAAATTAATTATTAATGAATGATGGTGACTATGATGTAGAGCATCTAAACCTTCAACACTGAGACAAGTCAATTTTCATCTATGGATTTCAAGATGGATGATTAAAAAGGTGTATTAATCTAGTGATAGAAATAAACACTTAATGGTGATATCCCCCCATCCCCCAAAAGAGGATGTTATAATTTCCTTAACACCAAGAAGATCCCTCAAATTAAGATACTTGCTCTTAGTGAAGGGTTTGGTGAATATATTAGCAATTTTCTCTATTATCTAGATGTAGCAGACATAAATGACTTACTCATGGATGAGATCTTGAATGAAATGTATGTAAATATTGATATGCTTGGTCTACTAATGGAGGACTAGATTCCAAAAAATATGGATTGTGTATTGGTTTTCATAGAAGATAACTATTGGTCTTATAAATTGGATGCCAAACTTAGTGAGAATACCCTAAATCTAAATAGCCTCAGTGGTATAATTAACAATTCATTTATATTTTACATCAATAAAAGATAAAGTAATAACATTATGCTTCTTAATTGACCAACTAATTAGATCTGAGCCAATAGAGAAATTATAGCTTGAAGTAGACTTAAAATTATGAATATCTCTATCCCAATTTGAATTTATATACCTAATTAGGTCAACATCTATGCTTGCTCCATACTTAATACCAAAACTATAAATACCCTGACTGTAGTGTAGAATCTTCTTAGATGATTTCTAGTGTAGCTCATGTGGTTTCTACATAAATATAGAGACCATGACCATTGCATATGAAATGTTATGTCTAGTGTGCATAAGGAATATGAGACTCCCAACAAGTTATTAATATGAGGTAGCGTCAACTAAAGGATATGGATAATTAGCCTCAAGTTTCACACTAGATATAAATGGGGTTAGAGTTGGCTTACAGTCAGCCATGTTAAATTATGAAATAAAATCAAGAGCATGCTTGGATTATGAAGTAGTGATCATGGATTTGGTTTGATACATTTAAATTTGAAGAAAGTAATGCAACAAGCCCAAGTTGGTCATTAAGAACCTACCATATAAAATAGTTTTCATTGCTATGATGGTGGATGAAGAGCTCCCTGTGATTAATAGGTCATCCATGTAGAGAATTAGAACCAACAATGAATCATCCTACCATAATATGTATAAATTTAGATAATAATGGCATTTTATGATCCCAAACAAAATAAGAAATGAGTCCATCTTGGCATACCAAGATTGCGTATCTTTTTTGAGGCCATAGATATATTTTTGAAGTTTGCAAACTAAGGAGGAATCTTACACAAATCCTTATGGTTTTTCCATGTATATTTCCTCTTTGAGGTCATTATGAATAAAGGAACTCTTCAAAACCATATAATTAACATCACAATAATGTGTTGTGGCAATGGTGAGAGTGAGTAAGATTGAGTTCATTTTAGAAACTAGGGCAAATGTCTTAATATAGTCAATGTCAGGCACCTGAGAAAAAACCTTTGCTACCAAATTTTCTTTGAACTTGTCTATGGACCCATATACTATAAATTTTGTTAAGTATATCCATTTACATTGAAAAAAATTATTCCATTAAAAAGAGTGACTAAATCCCAAGTGTTTTTCTTCAACAAGGAACCATACTCCTCTTCCATACTATTATCCCACTTAGGAGAGCCTGATTCCTAGTGAAATGACTTTAGATAAGAAGCATATGCAATGAATGCATGTGGGGCATGTTGGAATTGTGAATTTGTTCTCTTGGTGTCTAATATATATCCAACCCAATGGCTAACACTTTTAAGTGTATGTCTATCCCATATAGGATTAATGCTCAGAGATTTAAGAGGTGATTCCTCATCCTCTAAATATATTATAGGAGGAGGAGGTGAGTCCTCATCATTACTCTCATAATTAAGACTAGAAGAAGAATCCATATCATTAAGAAGCTACTTAGGTAGATCTTAATCATCAAAAATGTCATGAAATCCCAGTGTATCCAATAAATAGGAGTGTCATATGTGGAGTTTAGAGGACCCTCTTGAAACTAAACACTTCTCTAAACTAAAAAATCATGGGTGATGGGATGGAGAAGCATGTATCCCTTAACACCCTAAAAATATCCAACAAAGATGCAAGGCTAACTTTGAGGTTACATTTCCTTACATTTATTATTTGAAATATGGGTCATAGTAGGAGATTAAAACACTCAAAAGCACTTCACTATGGGTTTTTGACTACTCCAATATTTAAAAGGAGTGATTCCCTTCAATGTTTTATAAGGAACTTGGTTCCATATATAACAAGCATAGTTGATAGCCTTGGCCCAATACTGAGGTATAAGAGACTTAGAGTGTAGCATACAATTGGCCATTTCCTTTAAGGACATATTCTTGAACTCTACTACACCATTCTATTGAGGACTATATTAAATCATTTATTTTATTTCCATCCAATCCAAATTGCATAATTATTCAAAATGTTTACTAACATATTCACAACCATTTTTGGTGCCTAAATTATTGATGGATTTACCTTAATATTTTTATACAAGTACCTTAAAGTCTTGAAAATGATCAAAAACCTCATATTTATTCTTAATAAAGTACACCCAAGTATACCTTAAAATTTGATCAATGAAAATAAGCATGTATTTAGTCCTATTAAATGAATGAGCTAGAAATAGACCGATAATGTCATTGTGAACTACTAATATCTATGTATCTCTCTAAGATTTTTATTTGTCATAATTATCCTCATGATGTTTACCAAGTATGCAACCTTGGAAAATTACATTAAAAAATGAACATGTGGCAACCCTAAAACTATGTGAAAATTACATTAAAAAATGAACATGGGGCAACCCTAAAACTATGTCATGATGATTGAGTTACTTTAGGTAGTGATAGTTGAGATGGCCGAATTGCTCATGACATAATTTACTCACCCCATTTGAATGAGTTACTAGTGAAATAAAGGGCTGATCAGGAACAAAATGTGAGAAAGTATACAATCATGACTAGTGATCTGATTTCCCAAATGCAATTATGGAGTCACTATATGCTTTTTTAATAACCACTAAATTAGGTGTGAACTTAACTCTCTTGCTCAAACTGATGTGAGTGTTCTAATAAATATATAGGTGATTGGTGGATGATGAGGGAACACATAGAACATCCTAAAATGTCCCATCATTCACTTCAATATATCCTTTCCCACTAAATTATGTATAATTATCATCACCCAACAAGATCGAAGGCATTAAAAAAAGATCCAAGGATGAGAACATATCCTTTGATGAATCCATGTGGTATAAAGTACCAAAATCAATTACCCATGTAAAAGGATGAGACTTAACTAAAATATGTGCTTTAACCTTATCATTGACCTTTCAATTGTATTTGTCCCTAAAAGACTCATGTGTTGATGAACTCTAATTGGAAGAATTAGGGACACTAATATTGTGCTTCTTGAGCATCTTAGTTAGTTGGTCAATCTGCTTCATCATGCATTTAGATTTATCATGCCCATATTTATTTTAGTAGGCACATGTGAGTCACTTTATCTTAGGTTTATCATCTGAATAGGAGGACTCTTTTGATGCTTTAGACTTAGCATTGGATTTTTGGCCCTTTCTTTGCTCTAGGTCCTTATTTTTTTCTTTTCCTTATTACTAGAAGTCTTCTATTTGTCATGAATCATAATTAAATCATGTGATTTAGATGATTTTAGTGTACTCATTTGAATAATCTTATCTTACTCCCAAGTCAAGTTAGTAAAAAAGTCATCCAAGGATGGCATGGTCCATGAGGCTCTAAGGGCATGATTGGTGGAATGGAAGGTAGAAAACAAGATAGAATAGTCAAAAAATATTTTATAACATATGAAATGAATTAATTGTTCATCTTTTTTGTCAATTCCACATAGTTCAACTATAACCTAAGTGATTTGAACTTTATGAAGAAGTCATGTATAGTATCAAATTTACCTGGACTCAAATTGATGAGCTCATTGTCCAACTCATGACCTCTCATTAGGTCCCACTTCAAAAAGAGTTTTTCCAATGTGGTCTATAATTCATTAGGAGAATTTATATATTCAATATGAAAGATTATATTGGGATACATATATAGGCATAATAAGCCTTAGGTTTCATCATTTTTATTAAACCACTTTACCTTGTCAACATCAAGTGTCAATTATTTTTATTTACCCATCATGATGCAGTGTAAACCTTTGCTCCTCAAGAGTATTTTCACTTTTAATTTCCACTTGTTATATTTTAATGGTGTAAGAAGCAAAAATTGACTCTAATTCATGGTGTATAAAGGAAGTATGTGTTGAACTGCATGGGTTGAATGACTAGGATTGGGCACCTAAATCTATAGAGTTTCAATTATACAAGGCATGATAATATAAATGATGTTTAGATATTAAAAAAATCACACTTTAAAAAAAATGCCTAAAAAGGAGCTATCAATTGAAAATTATGGAAGTTTGAATGTTTCTTTCTCATAAAAGATAATGATCTCCAATTCACATAAATTTGGGTGTGTAAAAGAATTTCCAAACTTTTGTGAGGAAAATTTAAGCTCCCTTGGGCTAGTTTTGACCAAGTGGTAAGGGATAGGATGAGTGATCTCACTTCCCCCTTTTTATTGATTTGATTGATGTGAGAGTGATGTCACCCCAAAAATAGCTCCATTTTTGAAATGAATAGTGGAACTTTTCACTCAATAAAATTTAACATCCTCATGATTGTCACTAGATATAAATTGGTTGGAATATATTTGAGTGGTCTAAAATAGTTTTTGGGTTCCACTTAAGTTGCATGCAGGGAGGTCATAGTCTTATTATGTTGTAATAAGGGATGCCAAATTTTACCCAGGGTGTTTTCACTACCTCAGGATATGTTGGGGGTGTTTACATGCCAATTGGGATCTATTGGTTCTTTAATCAAGGTCATTAGAGTTTTATGGTATCAATTAGGTTCATTAGAGTCTGATGGGTCTATAGGTAGGGTCATCAAAGATCACTAGGTTTGTATGTAGGCTCATCAGAGTCCATTAGATCTATTGTCAATAGGGTCATATTATGTTGGGTCTCTGATAGAAGGGTCAAATTACCACCAATTTTATTGTAGAGGGGGTGAGTGCCAACATTTTTACATGAAACCACACAAATTTATTCCCATACTTTTTTCCACTAAGAAAAGTTTACCAACTATCAAAAATTGCTTATTCAGGGTGGAAATTATACTAAGTTGAAGAAACCTCCAAAATTGTAGATTTTGTATGGATCCTCAAAAATATATACAAGACCCACTTATTTTATTGACCAACCCAAAAAAAATAGAAATGTTTTTTCCTCAAAGTCAATAGATGTAAATTTTTTTACAATAATCAAAAAGGCCTTAAAACCCTCTAAAATGGTCAAAATTTGACTATCACAAAACTAGGTCATGTTTATATTTATTCATAGGATTTTTACACCTTTTAAATTTAATAATGTTATCCATTTTTTCACTTTGACACTCCAGATATGTATATTTTCATGTATTTTCAAGAAACCCCACTAAACCCTAGAAAATTGAAATAAATGAAAAATCACTAAACAAGTTAGAATGCTAGATCTCACAACCAAGTCTATGTCATCTGGATACTAGAAAAGCTTTGATACCATGTCGTATTGGGCCAAAATCAAGCTTCAATTTAGATAGGATCAAATGCACAAAGCTAAAATTATATGGAGTAGCGAAATTTGAAGAACAACTCAAAATGGAAGAAGCTTGTCTTCATAATTAAAAGTTGCATTAACATTCATTAATAGAAAAAAAGTACATAGGAAGGTACATTATATAATGAATAATTAGGTCAATAAAAATGTAATTAAATCTACTCACAATTATAAAATGAGTTAAATTACATTTCCCCTTATGACCTATTATTAACCTAAGTAAGCTAATTAGACCGTGTAGGTAAAACCACATAGTGAAAAAAGCCTATACTAAGAGTCATAGCTCTATTATAAAAGGAAATGAGGTAAAAGTCTATGTCAATA
Organism: Torreya grandis; assembly: GCA_037957365.1. Taxonomy (NCBI): domain Eukaryota; kingdom Viridiplantae; phylum Streptophyta; class Pinopsida; order Cupressales; family Taxaceae; genus Torreya; species Torreya grandis. Next base: position 86,147 of record JARHVA010000930.1, read on the forward strand.
TATTATATGAATGATGACATAACTATGAAATATCTCTAACAAGAAAGAGGAAATAAAGAGACTAGGGATAATCACTTGAAGTCAAGAGGTAGATGTAAAACTCTGAATAGATCCTTGAATAAGTGTTAGTATTATTCTAAGATAGGGAATTTAAAGAAGTATTGTAGAGAAAAAAAGTTGTAAAATTCCAAACCACTCATTATTTATATTTTGTATCACTAAAATTTGAAGGTTGTAGGGAGGCACATATGCCATTATATTGTTAAAGGATTCCTAAATTTTAATTCCTTCCTTTTCACAATAATTTTTTATTCACATAGTTTATTTTCATCTAAGTGGATCTATTATCTTGATCAGATCATAGTATAACAACAATACTCTACACCATACTAATATATATACATCATCAAAATCAAGACACTCTTCAGCATGATGGTCATGAATACTAAAAAGTCATATTTTAACCAATCATTCCACATAGATCTGATAAAACCAACCCTTTTATGCATAATTGTGATACTATATTTCTAGAAAATGTTAAAATAAATCATATAAATAGTCACATAATGACTTCTTTTTTTTTTTGTAATTTTAAAACCAAATCTTCACTTTAAATAGTTTTATAATTATGTAATTTTTTCATTAATTGAGTAGTGATGTTAGAGAATACCATTGTGGTATACACCTAATACCTTAGATCATTGCATTTAAATTTTGAGGAATAATCTTATTTATCTCATGTTTCTATTTTTCTATAATAATTCATATTATACCTGTCCTTATATAAATCTCATACATTTGCTCCATCTATGACGCATTTTAATCCATTTAAGCCTCCCCATAGGCCCTAGATTAGTATAGTTGCATGGATTTTAGTCTATTAAAATAGTCAATTATGTAGTTTTTCTCACTAAGAGTTGGGGGTATTGTGGATAAGTATGGTATTATAGTGGGGATAGATATTTCATGTGCTATGTATACCTTTTCAAAAATTCCTCAAATCTTCACAAAAGTACTTATGATATTGGAAGATCTATCCCATTTATCAAATCATGGTATAAATTAATCCATACTATAATTTGATTACACCATCAACATTATGACACTTATTTATACCTCTTCTCCAACCATGTTACACAATTTTGATAATGTAAAACCTATTAGACATCATCATACTACAAAATCTCTAAAAAATGATAAAAAAAGAATATGAGTAGTTGCATGATGAAAGGTTTTTCTTTTTTTAATGTCATAATCATCTCATCATATTTTACACTAGTGTAATAATATATTATATTCACCATTTTAGTAGTGTCATTAGAGAACACCCTCAAACCATACACCTGATCTATCAAATTATCATACTAAATTTTATGTAATTTAATCTTATATTTCTAAGAATTATGTCTTATTGATCTTATGTTTCTCTTTTTCTATACAATCTCTAATTATAACTATGTCAATATCATGAGTTACAAGCATCCATAACTTATTTTAAATCTCATCCTTGGATTTGCATTAGTGGCATCAAAACATACAAGTCATATATTTCCTAATATTATTGAAATTTGCTATTTGAATCCTTCACTAATTTTGTATTCCCATTCAAAGTGGATATGAATACATGAATATTTGCTTTTATAAAATCATGACTGTTACTCTTACCTTCCTTCACAATCTCAACATATGATAAACAAAGAGAATTGAAAGAGACCAAATTTATAAGTTTTTGAAAAGATGATAGAATATGATATAATATGCTTTATAAAGTGAATGAGATTATTGATGTAAAGTTTATGCATGGGAAAAGGAGATGTTCTTTGATCACTTCCCTAAACTTCATTAGTGAGTTTAATCCTCTCATTTCTAGTCATGTAATTTAGTACATTGATCATTTCATGTTAAAATGTATAAGGTAAAAGTGAATATATATATATATATATATATTTGAAGGAAAAATATATGTACATGAATTAGATAAAATTTATTAATCTCATTTTTTCATACTACACAATCAATTATTTTTAATCATTCTCAAAATGATATACACATGATTGTCATCTATCTCTAAAATTTTTAGACATGTATCTATTTTAAATCTTCATGGGCACTTATGTCCCATTTAGATGCCTATATATATGCAAGCATCCCTTTTCCTACAAATGTCTAGTGCCCTAAAATCATTAATTTTGCAATTATAGTATGTCTCTATGGTTAGGCTATGTGCCTTATTGTGAGACATTTTCCAAGAGAATTAGTATAAATGCATGATCATTCTTCATTCAATCCTCACCTACCACCTACCTATAAATCACTTACAAATATAAAAATGAACTATCTATTAAGCAATCAAGTGAGAAAAACTTCCCTATTCTCTCCTATTTCAATATTAGTCATAGGGACAACTCATCTATATGTTTGAGGTACTAAAGGATCAAATCATGAGTTATATCTTCCAAGTTAAAATTAAAATCCTTTTATGTACTTATTTTACACATATTTCACCCTTGTACACACACAATCCCATAATTAGGGGAGAACTATATTAGTTCGAGGCCCTCTTTGGATTAATGGCTATGTAGGAAAAGCTTATTCAAAGAGGGCTCCTTGGGGTTAGATCAACACTATGAAACCACTAACCCATTTTTTCCACAATCACTTAGAAGATGAATAACTAGGGTTTTGATATTTGATAGGGAATGATAATCCATGATCTAGATCTAAGCACACTAGAGTGAAGGTGACACATAATCCAAAATATCCAAGGTGGTTGCATCCATAGTCAATGGATATTCTATATTGGACCCCTACATCTAATTTATATATCCATGCCAATGCAATCAACCAAGATCAATGCAAGCATCTAAACTTATAAGGTGTAAATTTATAGAATCTAACTACTGATCTAGGGCACTTGTCCAGACTATTTCTAACTTGTTCCATATCAAATCTAAATGTACACAATATACCAATAAAGTACTATTATTTTCATTTCATTACCATATCAATCAATAATTGTAATTAATATTTTGAGCATATCTTAGTATTTAAATTTAGAATATTATTTATTTGAGTTTTGAAATTAATTGGCCTGATATAGATCTATTTATCATCCTTGTGCATAGTCATTTATATATTATTAACCCTATCCCCATTGGTACTATATCCAATTTAGGGTTAAACATTTGGTGAAACTAATTTATGTAAATACAAATTATTTTGATTCTTAGGGTTTTTAGTTAGCTAGGGTTTCAAATTGTTATACTTTTTTACTTATTAATTACATTATTTTTTATGTAACTAATTTGTAACTATAAATTATGCAATGTGCATATCGAACACATTGATATTCCTCTCCTACCACATAAGATATCTCAAAACCAATGAGGGACATAATACTATCATCCATGATGATACTAATGATGATAATGAAAAACATAATGATGAAGTTATCATAGAATATGATTATGATAATGAAAACTATGAATCTAATGAAAATAATGAAAATAAATAAATAAACCAATAACAAGTGTAAGATATTGCAATGTTTATTGAGCATATTTTTCAAAATATTTAGGACTTTCATGAGATCCTCAAGAACATATTGGAAAATTAAAGCTCAACATGCATAACTAAAACATCCCTCCCCTTGGATACTTCATCAATTCCTACATCTAATGGGGATACAGGGTTTTTAAGACCTTTATTCCCTAATGGAAAAATAATAATGTTGCATCAACCATGGAAAATCAAAATACTTTAACTCAAATACTATATTTAATGATTATTTATACTCAAACCATGTTTACATTCCCTTTGGTGACTACTCACATTACAATTATTATTCCCAATCGGTATAAAATTCAAACTTTCCTTCAAGTCATAAATAACTTGGAGGAAAAGGTTACAAATATTGATCAAAAATGCTTTAAATTATACTCATGATATTGATTCACAAGATGTGTTGTAAAACCTTATTAAACCTAAGATATATTTACACCCTTTTCCACCTAAGTTCACATTTTATGATGAAAATGATGATCTTGAATATCATCTCCAATTTTTCTTTGTAACATGAATTGATTATGCCTCTAGTGACAAACACTTGACCAAATTATTTCCAAGGAGCCTCAAGATATATTATCTAATGTGGTTCCATGATTTACATATCTAATCATTATAAGAATTCAAACCTCTTACAAATATTTTTTTGGTACACTTATCCATTAACATTACTGAAAAGGTTTCCTATGCTCAAATTTATAAGATAAAAAATCAACCAATGAACCTATTAATGAATATGTCTTGAGGTGCAAGATAATGTTGGATAAATTGACAAATCATATTTTAGATAAATAGCTTCAAGACATCTTCAAGCAAATTTTACTTGTTCCTTTACATGAGTCCACTTTCTTTAAAAAGTTTAAATCTTTTGATGACTTATGCCATGTTATTCAAGATTGTGAAATGAAGCTTATTTCATTAATTAAGATTAAGTGTGTATCAAACACACTAATGACATCTACATCTAATACCAATTTTACTAATCAAACCAAGTGACAAGGTAAAACTGTCTGAGCCTAAAAAAGAAGAAACCACCATAGTTAATAAAGTGTCACAGGAAACTAATCGATTTGTCTTATTCATTACACCAAAGAGATAATTTACACACTTAATTGAATATTTGGCATCGTTACTCCCATGACTTGTGGAGTGTCACCTCATATCTCTTCCTCATATATAGGTTGATATGAGTCAACCTCTACCCAAAGGATATAATTTAAATGCTTATTAAGATTATCACTAAGACCCTAGGCATTCTAAAAACATGTTTTCACCTTGAAGCCTAAGATCTAAGACATTATCGATGAAAAAAAGATTACATTTGATGATCCTACAAAGGAATCAAGTTTAAAACCTGGTGATCACAAGAAATAAAATATGTTTAACAATCATTTTTAAGACCATTCTAAGAAATACCAAAAAGTGTAAATGGATTATAACTCCCATCTTCTTATAGCACATCATGAACACCCATTATATGGGATTACGGGTACTTAACATTGCATACACCTACTATGGTTAAGATACCTTCTATTTCCTTTAATGTTAGATAGATTATCTATAATGACTCATATCATAATTCCTTATTCATTTAATCATACCTTGATCACCATCCTATACACAATGTTATGATTGATAAGGGTGCAATTGAGAATGTTTGCACCATGACATTACTCACATATTTGGGATATAAACATTATGATTTACATCCTTCAACTAAATTAGTTAGATAATTTGATGAGGCCTCGTAACATGTTCTTGGTGAGATTAACTTACCTTTATAGGTAGGTCCATCACATGTGGTTATTATATTTTTAATTATACCTTACATGGGTGTATTTGATATGCTATTTGAATGACCTTGGATACATACACTTCATGTAGAACCTTTTATAGTACATGGGTGTGTTAAATACATTCATACCAATCATGTAATTGTAGTTTTTATAATTCCATATGATATTCTAATTAAATAAGACAAATTTATACCAAACTAGTTAGTTATCAAAACTTAGTAAGGTTAATTCTCTGTGAAAGGGTAAGCAACATGAAATTCCATTTCTTAGGAAGCCAGTACTTGAGAGACCATTGCATTAGAGATACACAGTGGATTCTATGGAATATTCCTCTACTAAAACCATGTTTAGATATCATGTTCACCTAAACATGTTCCTATTACTACTACTTCAAATAAACCATAGAGCATTCAACAATGGGTTCCTTGAACCCCTACTCTTGATATTATTTCTTCATGATCACAAAGTCCTATCATACATACATATAACATCATAGATCCTATAGTGTTATACGATACATATATATGTATCACTATATTCTTTCATTGTGTTCCTAATGGGGTGGTACCTATGAGTATCCCTTGGATGAGATCACAAGATAGTTTTTTCTTTTCCAAATATTCCAAAAATACCAAAAAGAAATTAAAAAGTTCAAAAAAGCCAAAAATGTTTTTTAGAATTTTACATGTTATATTATCTCCTTGGCATATATGTTTTTAGTTTCATTTTAGTATCTAACATCTCATTTATTTCTATATACACATGTGTTTCATGCATCTTTTGAGTGTGATACAAGCATACACATATACATTATCTATTCACGTTTGTATGTTGGGCCTACCCTATACTCACATCACATGGAAGTTGGGGGCATGAACCTTATTTGATCATGATTCATCCAAGAAATATCATTTTATGGTCATTTTCCATTATCATGTTTGAGCTTACATATTTACACATGCATTTATCCATGCTTAAATATTTCATAATGTACATGATATGATATGTAATTAACTTTTTTTTCTAACACATATATCTAGGGATTAGTATGATATGCTTATGTTGGTTGCTTATGTTTCATGTTTCCATTTTATGCACTTCCTTAAGTGTCTTGTCTTGCTTTCTATTATCTTTGTTGTTGAGAATTTGAATATGCTCCATTGGTTGCGACCCCTTTACCTTTGTTTGCTTATCTTGGGCATTTACCTATGTCATTACTTATAATATGTATATTTGAATATGGCATTGTATTCTCTTAGGACATTTAACCCAGATATATCCCTTTGATTGTGTGGCATTAGAACATGCCCCTTGTTTGAGGTCTCCTTAGACCATTATCTTTTTATTTTATTTTTGAGTGTTTTTGTATATTTATTTGATTTATTATTGAGATATTAATATTATTATATAAACATTTCCATGATATATATCATGCATATTAGTAATTTATGTGATCACATTATGTGTTTTTCAATGATATATCTACCGAGACATGTTTTTTCCTATATGATACATTATCCATATATAATTTATACAATTATCTTATCCTTTTGACGTAGGGTAACTATTTATTTCTACTTCTCTCACCTTGAAATGGGGTCATATTGGTGGGGTCATGTTGTAGAGGCATGGATTACAAATCTTTCACAGATCCAAATTATAGTGGGGGCATGTTATGGAAACATGTTCTCCATATTTATCATAATTTTAGGTACATAGTGGAGACATGTTATGGAAAACATGTTCTCCACACTTATACCAATTCTTAGTTTTAGATACATAGTGGGGGTATGTTATGGAAACATGTTATCTACATCTATCCTAATTTTAAATTTTATATTTTAGTGTGAGCATGTTATGGAAACATGTGCTCTACACTTACACAATTTTCAAATTGGCCAAGTTACACAGTTATATGATTCAAATCCACATTTGTGGAAGAATTCTATACATTGGTACCATTGTTATACCTAGGTTTCAACATGAGAAATATATAAGGTGTATATGCTATGAAAAGGGAACCTAAATTTCAAAACCAAAATTAGTTTCAAATTTAAAATAATTATAAGAATTTTAACACACTAGGATGAACTTAATCTACTTAAGTAGTTGATTCATTTTTGGAAATGTTGAGGTGATTACATCACTCAATATTACAAACATTATAAGTTAGAATTGATTAAGTAATCTATCTTAACCATATTTATAGTGTGAGTTGACTTGGATCACTCATGTTCATTAGGTTGTAAGTATGATAGTTTGAATGGTTGAGCTAATCTCAAATATTAGGTGGCAAATCACCTTTTCACCAAGGTTGGGGGCAAGGTGTCCTCCAACACACACACACACACACACACACACACACACACACACACACACACACACACACACACACACACACACACACTTACATATTTACATTTGTCCTAATAACATATCCTAAGATTCATAATGACACATCTTTTCAAATCAAGTTTCCAGAAGGAAAGATAGTTTCATCAATACACATGTATACTCCTAATCTTTCTCTCTTTATTTTCAAATATTTTGATGCTTTTGATTTCAGATTATATGCACTAATTATATATTATATCATGTTATTGGTTTTATGTTAGTTATTAGTAAATCACTCAAGTTGAGATCACACAAAGGAGAGGTTTTTTGTACACACCCAAGGTACCCATTTATTTTCTTTCAAACTAGTAATTTCATTACTAGGTTAAAGCGGGGGAGTGTAGATACTAAATATGAATTATATAAAACCTAAGTCTTGTATACTTGGAAATTACCTCTCATGATTATACCTTTTAGTTATTAATAACCTATTACTACTGAAAGACTCCCATCCTTTATCTATTAGTTTGATGATATGTATATAAACATTTTGGACCTATACCTATTTTCAATATTCTCAGACACTTTCATCCTAGTCATACACCTATATCAACATAACTATACATTTTCCTACAAATTGTTCAGTGCCTTAAAATCATCAATTGTAATGTGTCCCTATGGTTGGCCTAAGTTCCTTATTATGAGATATTTTGCAAGAGTGTTGGTATAAATACGTGATCAATAATCATTCATTCCTCACCTAGAACTTACCTATCAATCACTTAAAAATATGAAAAGGAACTATCTATTGAGCACTCAAATGAGAAAATCTTCCCTATTCTCTTATTAGTCATAGGGACAACCCATATATAGGTTTGAGGTAATAAAGGAGAAAATCAAGAGTTCTATTTTCCAAGCTAGAATTTAGGTCACTATATGTACTTTATTTCTACATATTTCACCCTTGTGCTCACACAAGTAACACATTAGGGGATAACTACATTAGTCTAAGGCCCTATTTAGAGTAGTGGTTATGTAGGCAACATCCATTGATAAAGGGGTCTTTAGGATTAGCTTGACATTGTGAACCCACTAACCCATTTTTCACATAGTCACTATAAATATGAATAATTATGGTTTTTCTATTTAAAAAAGAGTGACAACCCATTATTTAGATCTCATAACACTAGAGTGAAGGTGACATATAACCAATAATATCGAAGGTGGTCACATCTATATTTAGTGGGTATTCCATACCAGACACTTACATCTAGTTTAGATATTTATATCGATGCAACCATCCTAGATCAATGCAAGCATCCAAAGCTACAAGGTACAAATTTCTAGAATTTGATAACTGATCTAGGGTACTAATCTAGTTTATTTCCAACATGTTCCATACTAGACATAAATTCATATAGTTGACCAATTAAGTACTCTTGTTTTCTTTTCATTGCCATATCAATCAATATTTACACTTACTATTTTTATAATTTCTCAGTATTTAAATTCAAAACATTATTTATCTAAGTTTTAAAATTAATTGACTTGATATAGATATGTTTAACACCTTTGTACATAGTAATTTACATATTATTAACCCTATCCCCATTGGTAATATCTCTAATTTAGGATTGAACATTTGGTGAACCTGACCTATGCAATTGCATTTTTTATTCTTCCTATGGTTTTAGTTGGCTAAGGTTTCAAATTGTTATACTTTTTTAGTTATTAATTACATTTTTTTTATGCAACTAAGGAATAGCTCTGTATTACAAGGTGTGCCTATTAAACACATTGAGTTTCCTCTCCGATAATGTAACATGTATCAAACCAATGATTGACCTAATCCTATGATTCATGATGTTACTAATGAAGAGAATGAACAACATATTGATGAAGTTATCATAGAAGATGATTATGATAATGAAAACCATGAATCTAATGTAAACAATCAAATGGATCAAGAACAAGTGAAATCTATTGAAATGTTTTATGAGAGTATTCGCTAAAATCCTAAGGAACTCTATGAGATCCTAAAGACCATATTGGAAACTAAAAACACAATAGGCATAATTAAAACATCACTCCCTTTGGATAATCCCTTTGGATACTTCATTGATTCTTACGTCTAGACGGGGCATGAATTATATTTTTAGACCTTTGTTCCCTAATGACCAAATAGTAATGTTACATCTATCATGGGACTATAAAATAAATAAACTCAAATACTAGCTTAAATGCCTATTTATACTCAAACCATGTTTACATATTATTTGGTGACTACTCACATTACAAATCTTAATCCCAATGGCTTTACAGTTCAAACTCTCCCAATTCATAAAGAATATATAGGACAAGGTTACAAATATGAAAAAAATGCTTTGAAGTATCCTCATGATATCAATTCACAAGATTTATTGCATAAAATTATTACACCTAAGATATATTTATACCCTTTTATGCCTTTTTTTGTACCCAAGATCAGATTTTATTATGATAAGGGTGATCTTGAATAACATCTCTAACCTTTCTTTGCAACATACCTTTATTATTCCTCTAATGATAAAATTTTGACCAAATTATGTCCAAATAACCTCAATAACTATTCTCTAAGGTGGTTTTATGATTTATCTATCCAATCAATAGAAGCATTAAAACCTCTTGTGAAATATTTTTTTGTAAACTTCTCTATAACATTACTAAAAATATTTCCTTTGCTCAAATTTTAAAGATCAAACAAGGAAGAAATGAACCTATTAATGGATATGTTTTGAGGTATAAGATAATACTGGATAAAATGACAAATTTTATGGCAAATAAAGAACTTCAAGACATTTACAAGCAAATTTTTTCTTGTTCCTTTGCATGAGTCCATTATTTTTAGAAAAATTAAATGTTTTGATGGCATACGCCATGTTGTTTGGGACTATGAAATGAATATTATTTCATTATATAAGCTTAATTGTGTATAAAACACATTTAATACATTTGCATTGAATACCAATTTTACTAATCAAATCAAGGTATAAGGTAAAACCTCCTGAACCTAAAAATGAAGAAATCTCCATGGTTAATACAATGTCATAACAAACTAATCAGCTTGTGTTGTCTAATGCACCAAAGAGACAATTTACATGCTTACCTAAATATTTAGCTTTGTTACTCCATAGATTTTAGAGTGTCACCTCACATCTATCCCTCCTCATATAACAGTTTATATGTGTCAAACGCTACCCAAAAGATACAATTCAAATGCTTATTGTGATTATAACTAAGGCCCTAGGCATTATATGAGAAAATGTATTGAAGCATAAGATCTAAGACCTTATCGACGACCAAAATATTACATCTAATGATCCTCCAAAGGAATTAGATTCACAACCTAGTGATCACCATAAATTAAAGATATTTAACAATCCTTTACAAGACCATTCTAAGAAAGATACAAAATTTTAAATGGCATATAATGCACATCCTTCTCTAGAACATTATGAGAACCTATTATATCATATTATTTGTACTTATACATGGAATATACATAATATTATTTAAATACCTTCTATTTCCTTTGTTGATAGTGAGATTTTGGGTGATAACTCAAATATTCATTCATTATTCATTTGATAATGATTTGATCACCATCTTATACATAATGTTATGATTGATAATGGTTTGAGTGATAATGTTTGCACCATGACATTACTCACACATATGTGATGTACTCATTATGATTTACATCCTTCAACTAAATCAATTAGAGAATTTGATGGAACCTCACAAAAGGCTCTTGGTAAAATTGACTTACCTTTACAAGTAGGTCTAATACATGTGGTTATTACATTTTTAGGTATACCTTCCACGGATGTCAATGATATGTTATTTGAATAATCTTGGATACATATACTTCATGTGATACCTTCTATAGTGAATGGGTGTTTAAATAAATTCATGCCAATTAGGTGATTAATTTTTTTGAAATTTTATATGAGCATCCACTTAAACAAGATAAATTTGTGCCCAAGTAGTTAATTATCAAAACCTACTAAGGTTAATCCTCCATTAAAGGGTAAGCAAAAAGAAATTCCCTTTTTGTCTAGTAGTTGAGATACCATTGCATCCAATATACATAGGGGATTCCATAGAATCCCCATCTACTACACACCATGTTCAGATATACATAACACCTAAACATGTTCCTATTACTACTACTTCAAAGAAACCATAGAGCATTTAGTGATGGGTTAAATAAAACCTTAATTCTATTATTATTTCTTCATGATCACATATTCCTATCATACATATGCATAACATGATAGATCCTATAGTGCTAGGTGATACATCTATATATGTTCCTTGGTAATACTACCAAATTCATGCACTAGGTTCCCAGTGGGGCAATACCTATGAGCATCAATTGGATGAGATCATAGGCTAATTTTTTATTTTCCAAATATTTAAAAAATATCAAAAAATTAAAAAAGCTTAAAAAATCCAAAAACACTTTCAGCATGTTACATGTTCTATTAGCTCCTTTCCATCTATATTGTTAGTTCCATGTTGGTATCAAACATCTAATTTATTTCTATATACATGTGTTACATGCATATTTTGAGTGTGATACAAGCATACATAGATACATGATCTATGCACTTTTAGATGTTTAGCATACACATTACTCATGTCACATGGATATTGGGGGAATACACCTTATTTGATCATGATACACCTAGGTTATATCATTCTATGGTCATTTTCCATTATCATGTTTGATCTTATGTATTTACATATTCCTTTATCCATGTTTATATCTTTTGTAGTGTACTTAGTATTATATTTACTTAACATTTTATGCTAACACATATATCTATGGATTAGTATGATATGCTTATGTTGGTTGTTTATGTTCTATGATTACCTTTTATGAACTTCTTTGAGTGTCTTATACTGCTTGCTATTGTATTTCTTGTTTGAACATTTGAATATAGTCCATTATTTATGGCCCTTGTACCTTTATTTTATTATATTTGACATTTTTTTATGTCATCACCTATTGTATTAACATTTGAATATGTCATTTTATGTCCTTGGGACATTTGACCAAGCTATGTCCCTTCAATTATGTGGCATTTGAACATGCCCTTTATTTGAGGTCTCTTTAGACCATTTTATTTTGATTTGCTTTTGAATGTTCTTGTATGTGTGTTTTATTGCTTGTTGTTCTTATATCAATATTATATAGACATTTTCATGATCTATATCATACATCTTAGTACTTTGTGTGATTTGTAGTCATATAAAATGTAAAAATTGGTAACATGAGCATGGCTAAAGACACCCAACCCTTAGGTCCCTTTTACTTGCTCTCTAGACCCTCTCAAGCTTGTTTTCACTAATTCCCAATCATTCATGGCCTTCTAGACTTGACCCTAGCTAAGATAAGACCCTCTCTTCATGACCAATCCATCCCCTTAGGTCTCATTTACCTAGGACAATAGCACCAAATTTGGACAATAGTGTTGGAACCTAGGGTATCCTCTTTTAAGTGCTCTTGTCCAATCACATTTTCAGCCCACGTTACCATTTTTCCTTGATTCCTCTTGTATATTATGTCAACCTAGTCTAATTTCATCTAACCCATGACCAATAGATCCATATAAAATACCATTCAAAGATAGTTTGGAAAGGTTTGGAAAATATCATTCAATCAAGCAAGAATACAAACAAGACCACTCAAGAAATCTTCCCTATTCTTTGTATACAGCTAACCTATACACTTTAAATCTAGATCAAGTCTTTAGACTAGTCCTTATCCATCTCAAGCATACCCAATTTTAGAATTTATTTCATTTCATTCACTATTTCACCAAGCACTCTTAAAATTAGAACTACATATGGCTTGATCCCTCCTCAGAGTATTGGTATATAGGTAGCATGCTCACACACGAGGTGTAAATCACATCTACTGCATCTTACACATACTGACCCCTTTTCCCTATTTTCCCAAGTTCATTCAATTTCATAAAAAGGATAAGTACATGAATAATATTCTCTATAAGGGGCTCTGTTGATAGTGAGGACCTAAAAATTGATACGCATACTCAAACTGAGTAGGCAAACAAAACCCAAAAAGCTTAGATCCTAAGAAAAATAGTGTTAGGGAAGGACTATAATGCCAAAGCCTAGTGTGTCTAGTTCTAGTGCTCCTATCCAATAAAGAAATGAATTTTAGGAACTTGTTTATGATAGTTTCCCAATCTTGCATGAAAATTTCTAGACCTTGTCTTAGTCAGAATAGTCCAAAATAAGCTAAGTTTAATTTTCTCTCTCTCATTGTGATTTTTAGAAAAGGTCTAATTGAAATTTAATTTCACAAATCAATAGATTTAATTATGAATATTATTTACTAATTTATCTTACTCAAAATTGTTTATTAATTAGGGATAAAACTCCATTATTCTTAAAAATAATGAATCATTTAATGAACCCAACTTACTTCAAATTTTGCATTAAAACCCTAGAAAACCTAGGGTAAATTACTACATAATTTTCCAACTTAATTTTTGAATTATTCTTTAAAAATTAAAATAAAAAATTCCTCTCAAAATTTTAAAATTTGTAGTAAATTTTAATTTTTTTTCCAAAACCCTAGTTGCATACACTAGGTCCCAGTAATTTTCTAGTATCAATCCACTAATTTCCTAATTCTTTCCTTGAATATATAAATTATAAATTTAATTCAAATTCTTAAATTTAATAGTAAATTTTCTAAAATATTTTATTTTAAACCCTAGTTTCATCAACTAGCTCCCAGTAATTTTCCAGCATTAATCCAATAATTTTTTAATTGTTTGCTTGCACATATAAACCAAAAATTTAATTCAAAATTTCAAATTCAATAGTAAATTTTCAAAACTATTTTATTTGAAACCCTAGTGCATCAACTAGATCTCAACAATTTTTCAATAATTTTCCAATCATTTTCAAAAAAATTGATTGCATATTAAAATAAAAAAATTACTTCAAATTTCAAAAATTCATAGTAATTTTTAAAAAAAAAAAAATTCAAAACCCTAGGTTGCATCTAATAGATCCCATTAAATCAAACACTTTCCCATAAATTTTTGAATTTTTACTTTCATACTTAAATTAGAAATTCAATGTCATTTTTAAAAATTCATAGTATTTTGCAAAAATATTTTTGAAAAATACCTAGTAACATGTACTAGCTCTTTTTTTGCTTCTTGAGGTATCACCTTACATGTTTGGGAGATTTTTATCCTTTCTATGCATATTCTAGTTCCTTATTTAGATTATATCAGTTTAATCTTTTCTACTATTATTCATGTTGTTTTCCTTATACCACCTAAGTTCCTTGCATCTCTTATTTCAAGATGAAGTGCAAGACTTAGTGGCAATCCTACTGAATTCACTTTTAGATTCCTTCAACTTGACCATATACCATGGATAAATAACTAGTTCAAAATCTAGCTATAGATTCTACACATTTAGATTACACCAATTTTAATGAGAATGATTCAAACAATGACCAATATGAAAATACCAATGATGATGTGAACATTGATGCTCATGCTCCAACACATTGGACTACTGATCCACTTCCACCCATTATTGATAATGAAGTTTTACTCAAAAATATTTGATCCTCCAAAGTTTTAGAGAAAGACTCAAGGAACAGCCTCGAGATTATACTCTTATATTACAATTTCTCATGGAAATAAAAAAGGCTAAACAAGTTAAGTTTTCCATTCCTACAAAGAAACTAGTTACAAATGACACTATGGAGGCAACTATGTCTCAACAACCCCCTATAGTAGCCCAACCTACCTCTATTCCACTAGTTATAGCTAGTACATCCCTATCTCATGATGTGGCAGCCCTTGTGCAAGAGATAAGATCTCTTCAATCCAAGGTGCTACATCTTGAGAAAGGTGCCACTAGACCTATGTAGGGTTTGGATTCTTTTTCTCTTTTACATACACCATTGGCATGTCAGATGGATTCTACACCTTTGTCACAAGGTTTTGTTCAACCTGAGCTTACTCTTTATGATGACAAGGGTGATCTAGAGACACGTTTGAGATCTTTTCATGTAACATGCTTGGATTATGTACCAAATGACTAGCTACTTACCAAGCTATTTCCATGGATTCTAAATGATTATGCTTTAGAATGGTTTTATAGTCTATCGAATTAGTCAATCAATGCATTCAATCCTTTGGTTGACATGTTCCTAGCACACTTTAGTATCAAAATTTGGTGATAAGGTTCTATATGTTCAAATTGCTCAATAAAAACAATGACTAAATGAGCATCTCACAGATTATGTTCTTTAGTATAAGACCATCTTGGCTAAGATGACTAGCCCCATGGTAGATCAGGAGTTACAATACCTTTTCAAATACAGTCTTCTACCAGCACTTCATGAATCAATTATGTTCAAAATATTCTCTTCCTTTACTAAATTGTGTCATGTATTAAAGGAAAGAGAAGTCAAACTAATTTTAGTGGGAAAACTAAAGTACACTAATACATCCGACACAACTAATAAGAGTAACAATAAATTCCCATATAAGGTCAAGTTTAATGACACTAAAGGGCATAATCAACCTATAGTTAATGTGGCTTTAGAGCCTTCTTAATGAATAGTTTTGTCAATACCCCCTCAATGTACTTTTTCACATCTTCTAGTTCCTCTAGCTAGGGTTTTACATTAGCTTTTGGATTGCAATATCATATTTCTCCCTCTTATTCAGGAAGTTGATCCAATAAATCCTCTTACAAAGGGATATGATCAATAGGCATTTTACAACTATCATAGGGCCTAGGCCACACAATAAATAGATGTATCAATTTAAATCACAAGATACATGACCTAATAGATTCAAATGCTACTGATCTTGGCACTTTAGTTGATCCTTCATCGACAAAGAAAACATAGGTAAAGCATTGAAAATATTCTTAAATCCATTTCCATAACATTCCAAATAGGATATAGGGGACACATCAAGGGTTCATCATGCAATCATGCACATCTAACACCAGATACATACAAGACATCTTTAGTTGAGTTACATCCTTTGAGTAACATCATCAGAGTATACATTTATAGAATTATATATAGACCTTCTATCTCTTTCTCAAATTAAGAGATCATTGAGGATGATTTAGATTATCATGCACTCTTTATTAGAGCTCACATTCATAATCAACCTATTCATAGTGTATTTATTGACAATGGTTCCAGTTTTAACATGTGCACTTTGACACTACTACAACATTTAGGTTATTTAGAGTAGGATATCACTCCAACATACATAGTTATTAGTGGTTTAGTGTGTATATATAGAGTTCATTAGGTGAGATAATACTTCTACTATAGGTTGTTCCTACACATGTGGCCACACCATTCACTATAGTTCCTAGTGCAAGAGTTTTTAATATGTTACTTGGTTGACTATGGATTCAAAAACTTAGAGAAATACCTTATAAAAATCATATATGATTGAAATTCATTCATTCTAATTATGTTGTTACAGTTGGTGGAGTTCCATTTGAGTTACCACTCCCCACTTTAGAGCTATCTACCAGTTTACAGTCATCAGTTTCAGTTTCACCACTAGTTTTAGTTTTACCACTAGTTTTAGCTTCTCCTCCAATTTTAATTTCTCTTCCACTTTCAATTTAGACATAATTTAGGCATTAATTTCTATTACAAAGGGTTCATACACCTCCATAGCTTCAAGATTCTAGACAACTTCCATCTATAATATTCACACCCAGAGTAGTTTCATTGAGATCTCATGCATTTACACATAGAGAACATGTTTAGAGAGCTTATCTTACTTCTAAATGGGTCCCTAAGATCCCTATAATTGTATCCACTTTTAAAAGTTACAAAGGGACCCCATAGTTGGTTTTTACTTCAAATATTTTAGAACATTTACAACATATACAGCTTTTAGAGCCATAGTCTCAGTATTTTCATTGTACTTCATGATCATGCACAATTACACTCCTTGATACAGGATACCATGATAGGGAGTCTCACATGAGACTCATCATTTAGTATCATTTATCCTTAGTATTGATTGTACATAGTTTCTTTTGCATTGATTATACATAGTTCAAATATTCCAAAATATAAAAGCAATATAACATTTCATAATATATTGAGAGGGGGGTGAATTAGTATATTATATATCTTTTACTTAATCTAATTTATTTTCTTGAACCACTTAATCACAAATTCAAGATATTCAATAAAGATGAAACAATAATATGCACCACATAAAAGAGAGAGAGATTGGTCATCACTAAACACTTGTAGATGATTAACATTTTTAGGTATAGAGGGACATGGAATTAATTCAATGCTTAACCTTTAGAAATCTTGATTTGGCATTAGGTTAGTTATAGTTGAATCTAGAGAGAGAGAGAGAGAGAGAGAGAGAGAGAGAGAGAGAGAGAGAGAGAGAGAGAGATTTTTATGTGGAAACCCAAAGTGGGAAAAACCATAGAGAATAATCTCAAGTAGATGAATGAGTACCAACTCAAATTATAAAGTTCACAATCACCAACTTGCAGGAGCACCAAATCCTTTATAAAGCATGAACAAAAAAACTATTTGTGAGCACCAACTCATAGGAGTACCAACCCCTTATAAATATTTGTGAGCAGTAACCCCTCTTGTGTATAAAACACAACTATCTCTCAATGTTGATTACTCAAAAAATGATACAACTCTACAATATCTCCTACTTTTCTCTCTTCAAAAACAAATATAAACCATGCACTCTCTTTTATATTAAAAATGGCTTATCAAGCCTTTATTTATAGATTTCTAAATGACCTTTAGCATTCACCTTTTGTGACCCTTCAATCCTCATGGAAAATGGTGCCAAACTTGCATAACCCTTCGTATCCTTGCATTTGAAAAGTCACATGGTGACCCTTCATAAGCAAATGCATCCTTTCCTATTTTGTCTTTATCTTTGTGACTTTTCATATTCTTCAAAGTGTCTCTTCATGTAAAAATACACCATACCCTCTTTTGTCTTCACATGGTGACTCTTGGAAATCCTCAAGATGACTCTTCATGAGAAAATACAACCCAGTCCTCTTTATCTTTACCCCATGACTCTTTGACTTCTCCATGGGCCCTTTTTTGACTTATATGCAACCAAAAATATATTTGTTAATATTAAATAAATATTAGCACATATTAGACAAGATATTAATATTAAAAATACCATTATATGTAATGGGACCTATATCACCAATACTAGACCTTTGACATCAATGACAATATTTCTAATAATCTCCCCCTTTGTCATTGATGGAAAACTCAAACTGAAATTGACACATCTTGAAATGCTAATGCACATACCAACCTACACATGCTGCCATCTAAAAAACATATAGTAACTCCCCCTTATTGTAGTAATCTATACCTATTCATTGTACTTATTTGCACTTATTTTTGAATTTGTACCTATACTTGTACCTATTTCTATTCTTTTCCCCCTTTGACATCAATGGCAAAGGTCCTATCTTGGAGCTAACACTTAGCTCCCCCTCAACTAATGTTGATCCTCAATGCCATAAAATAAAAGAAATTACTCCCAACTTCTCCCACAGATACTCAAATGTGTCTTTTGGTAGAGCCTTTGTGAAAATATCTATAATCTACTCTGTAGTAATAATATATTCCATCTTAACCTATTGATCTAAAACCTACTCTCTCAAGAAGTGATATCTAATGGTAATATGTTTTGTTCTTTAATTCATCACTAGATTCTTTGAAATATTAATAGCACTTGTGTTGTCACAAAAAATAAAAATAAGTTTATCATAATTTATCTTGATATCTTCCAAAGTTTGCTTCATCCAAAGAACTTGAGTACAACACAATACCACTGTAATATATTTTTCTTTAGTTGTAGAAAGTGATACTAAATTTTGATTTTTGCTTAGCCAAGACACTAAGCTATCACCAAGAAAGAAAGCTCCTCCACTTTTACTCTTTCTATCATCCAAAAAACCTACCCAATTTGAATCTATATAAGTAACCAAAGTGAAATCTCTACCTGTGAGATACCACAATCTATAATCAAATATCTCCTTAACATATTTGAATATTCTCTTCACCAACTAAACATGACTATCTTTTGGAGGTGACTGATATCTTACAACCATACCTACTAAATGCATGATGTCTAGCTTTGATGCTATCAAATATAAAAGACTACCAATCATAGATTTATACAAAGATTGATCTGAAATAGGTGAATCTTCATCCTTATTCAACTTATTTCCTATACTCATTGGTGCATCAACTGGTGCACAATCCTCAAAACCAAAAAATTTTAACATTTCCTTGGCATATTTACTTTGAGATATGAAAATTCCTTTATCTGACTGAAATATTTGTAACCCTAAGAAAAATGACAATTCTCCAAGTATAGACATCTCAAATTCTTTTTGCATATTATCAAAAAATTATTTTGTCATATTTTCAATGTTTCCTCCAAAAATGATGTCATCAACATATACCACAACAATTAAATGATGCTCACCTTCTATTTTGATGTAGTGATTACTATTAGTAAATCTTCTCTTGAAACCTTGATCTTGCAGGTACTTATCAAGTCTTGCATACCAAGCTCTGGAGCTTATTTCAATCCATACAATGCTTTCTTAAATCTACATATATGGCTACTAATATTTGAGAGAATAAATCCCTTAAGCTACTTAATATAGACCTCTTCTTCTAATTCCCATTTAGGAAGGTAGATTTGATATTCATCTGAAACACTTTGAAATTTTTAAACATTGCATATGCAAGAAATATTATAATAGCCTCTAGCCTTGCCAGTAGTGAAAAAATTTCTTCAAAATCTATTCCCTCAATCCAAGCATATCCTTTACATACTAATCCTGCTTTATTCCTAGTCACTTCTCCATTTTTATTCAACTTATTTATATAAACCCATTTTGTTCCTATCACATTGTGATCTTTTGGTCTAGGCACTAATTCTCATGTATCATTATTTTTTATCTAATTTAATTCTTCATCCATTGCCTTAACCAGATGCTTATCATGTCTAGCTTTTGAAAAAGTTTTAGGCCAAATTTTGGATAACAAAGAGAAATTAACTTGCTCAGATTAACTTACTATCATTCTTCTGGTGTGAATTCTTTCATTTGTGTCCCTGATGATGTCACTTTAATTATAATTTATCTAGACATATTTGGATGGGGTTTTTGTGTCCTTTTTATCCTTCTCATCTTCATCTGATTCTTTAAATTCTTCCTCTTCAATGATTTTAGGAATGTCTACTAGATCACTGATTCTTTGTGTTCCATCTTCTTCTATCCTAACCTGACACTTACACTTTCAAATATTTTTTTGTTTATTTTTTTATAACATTTATAAGATTTAGTTTTGAAATAATAACTAAGAAATATACCTTCATCTGCTCTAGATTAAAACTTACCAAGTTTTTCATCAATTCTTTTTATGAAGCATCTATTGCAAAAAACTTTGAAATAATAAACTATTATTAGTTTATCTTTCCATAGCTCATAAGGAGTCTTGTCATTGTTGACTCTCAATAATTATCTTTTATGAATATTCACTATTGTAGCAACTACCTCTCTCTAATATTTATCTAGTATCTTGGAGTTATCTAGCATTGTCCTCACCATCTCCTAAGCTGTTCTATTTCTCCATTTAACTGCTCCATTTTGTTGTGGAGTTCTAGCTATTGATTAATGTCTCTTTGTTCCATGGTCTTCACAAAACTCAATAAATTGATCTGACATAAATTATCCTCCTCAATCTAATCTTAGATACTTAATCTTTAAATTGGTTTCATTTTTAACTAATGCTTTGAAATGTCTAAAATCTTCTAATTTTTTCTTTAAAAACATTACCCAAGTCATATGTGAAAAATCATCAATAAGAAACATGAAATATTTATCACCTTGAGTAATTTGAGTTCTTATAGGTCCACACAAATTAGTGTGAACAATCTCTAACATTTGAGTGGTCAAGTACTCTTTTATTTTAAACCACCTTCTGGCCTGCTTCCCATGTTGATGAAGTTCACAAAGCGTGTTAGATGGCTTTGTAATCTTTGAAAGATTTTTGACTGCTTGCTTCTTGTTGATGTTGAAAATATTTTCAAAATTTATGTGTTCCATTCTCTTGTGACATAGCCAACTTTCTTCAATCTTAATCAAATAATATCTTTGACCTTTGATGTTTGATAACATATACAAATTATTGCTTGTTCTCCGAACATCTGCAATCAACACATTTAAATCTTTTCTCCTAATTTTAAAACCTTCTACATAAAAATTTAGTATGTGCCCTTGATCACACATTTGACTTACACTAAAAATATAATGCTTAATGCCTTCTACATACAAAATATTTCTAGTTTTAGTTCTACCATTATCTAAACTTAGTGTAATTTTATAGCAATTTTGACAGTAGTATTATCTCCAAATTTCACTATGCCACCACTGATCTTCTTCAAGGTTATGAAAATTATCTTATCTCCTATCATGTTTTGTGAACATCCATTGTTAATAAACCATAATTTTCTTCATTTCTTGCATGCAAAGTTGTCTGCACCAACATAGATTTTTTAGGTTATTTTTTCTACCATGAACCTATCTGAAATTTCTTCTTGATAAATAGAGCTTTAAAACTCTAGTCCTTCTTGACTGACTCAAACATAATTCTATAGTACCAAGCTATGTGTCCAATTTTTTTACACGTATAATATATTATGCCTTCTTCATTAAATTTTGATAGAGGAACAATAGAGTTGTAGCTTCTGTTTGACTTTACATTAGTTTATTTCTCCTTATTGTTGAAATTGTTTGTGTATCTTTGACTTGATTGTGTATCTTTAACTTGATTACCTTTTGTAGCTCTGTTCTTTACAAACTTATTTTTTTGAGATGTCCTTTGTATTCTTAACTTCTTTTTTATTTCCTCTTTTATTAGAGCTTCAACATAGCTCTTTCATTTTTCTGTGTTAACCTTGCCTATGAAAGTAGTGGCCTCCCATTTCTCTTTTTTAAATCTGATACCTATCTTATCTGACATTGATATTTGAATTTATAATATCTTATTCAAAATATTAGTTCTATTCTCAAATTTTGAATCATTATCTACTCTATCAACGATTGCTTTATTTGTTTTCTCAAGATCTAGTTTTAAAAGAGTAATTTCAATAACATACATTTCACATTCTTCACTTACTTCTTGTTATTGTGCCATTATATCTTTTTTATTCTTCTTAGATTATTCAAAGTGTGCTTGTAGATCTACAATTGTTTCCTTTGACTCTTTTTCATTTTTCTTGATCTGAATCTTTAATCTTTGATTCTTCTTCTAAAGAGCTTTTAACTCTTTTAAGACATAAATGAGTTCTCCTTCTAGATTCACTTCAGATTCATCTTGTTCTTCTTCTTGATCATATATAATTTTTATTATAGAGGCATCTTCATGTATGGCCATGACTATAATCTCTTCTTCTTTTGAATCACTAACTCCACTATCTTCGACTGAGCTAAGATCTTTAGAACACAAACTCTTCTTCTTGAATCCCTTCTTGAATTTTCCTTTAAAATTCTTCTTGTAAGTAGACTTTCCTTCTTCATTGTCACCATTACCCTTATCTATGCACTTAGCTACAAAATGTTCAATCTTTCCACAATTAAAACATTTAAAGGGTAATTTTCCTTGATATTTACCTATGCCATTTTTCAGCTTGCAAATGAATAGAGTTCTATTGTCATCTTCATCATCGCTAGAAATGTCACTTGATTCTTAAATCTTACCCTTCTCTTTATTTGATGTCTTAAAAGTAGCTTCTCTCTTTGAGGGTTTCTCTTTTCGGTCCACATCTCATATGCCATAAGAATACCATGTAGCTCATCCATCTTTAACTTGACTAAATTCTTCATCTATTCAATTGCCAAAACTTTTACATCATATATAAATGGTAGAGATCTCAAAAAAATTCATACCACAATTGATTCATCTAAATTTTCTCTAAGACCTTGAATCTGATTAACTATTTGATCAACCCATAAAAGATAACTTTCTATATTTTATTCCTCTTCCATCTTCAAACTCTCAAACTATCTTTTGAAATTCTAAAGCTTAACTTGTTGAACCTTTCCATCACCTTTGTAAATATTCTCAAGTTTTACTCAAGTTTCATGAGTAGATTTACATTGCATAACTTTAACAAATTCTGATGCACATAAACCACATAAAATAGCATTTAAATCTTTAGCATTATTTTCACTTACCTTCTCTACTAGAGTAGTTACAAGTGTCTATGGTTCTTCATATTCCTCTACCATTACTTGACAAATGTGAAATTCAAGGGCCATCAAATAAGTCTTCATCCTTATACTCCAAAAATCATAATTTATTCCATCAAACAAAGGTGATTTATTTTTATAAAAACCTTCATGTGATCCATCCATCATGCTTTCTCGATCTACCTTCAAGATGTAAAACTTTTTCAAAAGGAACCTACACTAATACCAATTGTTAAGCATGAAATATACTAAGAGAGGGGGGGTGAATCAGTATATTATAAATCTTTTAATTAATTTGATTTCTTTTCTTTAACCACTTAATTACACATTCAAGATATGTAATAAAATTGAAACAATAATATGCACCACACGAGAGAGAGAGAGAGAGAGAGAGAGAGAGAGAGAGAGAGAGAGAGAGAGAGAGAGAGAGAGAGAGAGAGAGAGAGAGAGAGAGACTGGATTTTTACATAAAAACTCAAAGTAGGAAAAACTAAGGAGAAAAATCTCAAGTATATGAATGAGCACCAACTCAAATTATAAATTTCACAAGCACCAACTTGTAGGAGCACCAACCCCTTTGTTGAGCACCAACATAACAACTATTTGTGATCACCAACCCACAGAAGCACCAACCCCTCTTGTGTATAAATCACAACTATCTCTCAATGTTACTCAACAAATGATAGAACTCTACAATATCTCTTACTTTTCTCTCTCCAAAAACAAATATAAACCATGCACTCTCTTTCATATTACAAATGGCTTCTCAAACCTTTCTTTATAGCTTTCCAAATGCCCTTTGGCATTCACCCTTTGTGACCCTTCAATCTTCATGAAAAATAGTGCCAAACTTGTATGACCCTTCATATCCTTGCATTTGAAAAGTCACATGGTGACCCTTTATAATAACATGTGTCTTTTCTTCTTTTGTCTTTATCTTGGTGACTTTTCATATTCCTCAAAGTGTCCCTTCATATAAAAATGTGCCATACCCTCTTTTGTCTTCACATGGTAACTCTTGGAATTCCTCAAGATCACTCTCCTCTTTTGTCTTTTACTCTGTGATTCTTTGACTTCTCTATGGGCCATATTTTGACTTATATGTAACCAAAAATATATTCATTAATATTAAATAAATATTAGCACACATTAGCCAAGATATGAATATTAAAAAAACCATTAGATGCAATGGGGTCTTTATCACCAATACTAGACCTTTGACATCAATGACACTTTTTCCAACACATACATGATTCCACTCCTTGATACAAGATACCATGATAAGGAGTCTCACATGAGACTCATCAGTTAGTATCATTTCTCCTCAGTATTGATTGTACATAGTTTCTTCTAGATTGATTGTATATAGTTCAAATGTTTCAAAATATAAAAACAATATAACATTTCATAATCTAAAAACATTCAAAAAGGTCAAAACAACAAAAACATTTCAATTTTATGCATCATACATCTTTTAAACTGTTATTAATATGCTAGGACTTATATTTGTTGTTTCATACTATTGTATGTCGATTTATCTACATTACCATGCTTTACTTAATCTTATTTGAGTGTATGTAGTGATATCTAACTCTTTGATTGATTCACTCTATCCATTGAGGGGGCATCCTACATATACATTCAAGACACACTTTGTATACATACCCACTGGGGGCATCTTCCACATGACTACACCATCTAGGTTATGTCATTCCTACACTACACACTCTAAGTTATCATGCTGATGTACATTACCTACTAAATTACATATATTACTATATCAAAATTTCACTAATATCTAAGACTTATGTATCTCTTAGCATATACCTAGTCTTGTACTAAACATGTCTTGCATACTTTGACTCTTGCTTTGATTAGTTAGATGTGATTCTATCCTTTCAGTTATTATGTGCTTTCTCTTCTTCATTAGAATAGCTTGTTAGATTGAATTTCTAATTCCTATTTGTCTCTTGTATGTACCTTAGGACATTTACCAATGTCCTTTGCCTATACTCCTCTATGTATTTGTGGATTCCACACCAACTTAATTGTTTCAATTGTATATGTATGTGGCATTTGAACATGTATTGTATGATTTTTTTCTAGTTTGAGTGACATGTGCACCTGTCCCTTATTTACTTAGCCCCTTGGCCACCCTTATATGCATATTGCTTCTTGCTTTGTGTGATTGTTTCTTGAATACTTTTGATTGCTTATAATGCCATGATCCATATCATACATTTTTCCTATTTTTTTGATACCATGATGGACATCATGCTCCATCCATCTAACTAATAACTAACAAACTAACAACTAACCTTTTTAGTTCTAGTTTGGTATATTTCACATTCTTTTACATTATTACATCTATCTAGTCATACCCCTATTGATCTAACAATATCTCAAACCAAACCATGACATATATTAAGATATCTTATTGATTATCATTGATATATCATGTACATTTCTATCTTAACATACTTTTAAGGCTTATTATTTTGAGGGTAGTCATTTTAGAGTACCTATTCCTACTCTAAAAAGAGGGGGAAATAAATAGGGGCTTTATTATAGAGATTAGAGCTCCTATTGATAAAAAAATCTAGTTTCAGAACAACCAAAACAATAACCAATCATCAAACCACTTAGAACAGACCAGGTAAATAGTCAAGATTCTAGACCAATGATCAGTTTCAGTGTAAGATAATAGTGCTAAGTCTGGACTATAATGCCAGACACTAGGGTATCCTATTTTTAGTGCTCTTATCCAAATATAAAAATCAAGTTTTTTAGAAATAGGTAGAAAGGTAGGTTCAACTATAGTTTTGTACAATCAAACTAATTTAGATCATTAGTTTTTAGTACAATTTTCTCAAAGTATCTAGACATAGGGGGAATTGTGCATAACATGATTGGTCCTCACTTCCAGTTTTAGATACAATAGTTGGTACAACTTCTAGATTAGAATCTATGTTTTAGACACCAATGATTAAGGGAAAATTGCACAGCACTTTTTGCTTCTTTTCTTTAAATTTTTAGCATTACCCAGGCATTCTTAGTAGTTGTGTGCCTTATTCCATCTATAAGTGGTTGACATCATTTTAGAGTGGATTTCATATAAACCTAACCTCCACATTCCTGAGTTCTTGAGTGGATTTCACATAAGCCAATTTTTTTAGTTTTGGAGTGGCTTTCATACCAGCCTAATCTCCATACTTTCTGAGTTGGCCAACATTGGCCTAGTTTTTAGCACACATTCAGCTATCCACACCACATTGCCATATTTCTAGAGCATTCATAGGATTCAAAATCCATATCATATGACATACTTCTTCATACTAGTATTAATTCATAGCTTCACTTCATAGGGCAATTATAGAGCCAAAGGGCCAACCTTTGTATTCTTAAGCCACCTATTCAAAGGGATTGGACACATAGTCCAAATATCGATCAACACATGTATGACCATCTAGATTCACTTATAGGTAAATGATGGAGCCAAAGGGCTAGCCTTTGTATTCCTAAGCCACCTATTTAGAGGAATTAGACACATAGTATAGACATCGATTATCATATGCATGATCATCTAGCTTCACTTATTAGGTAACAATGGAGCCAAAGGGCTAGCCTTTGTATTCTTAAGCCACTTTTTGGGGAATTTATCACTCATATCCATTAATGATATACATTTTGGTATAGTATCATCCAACACATCTAACATTACTTAGCATTACCCAATAGCACAATAGGTTTTGTATTTGTTCACATACCTGGTGAGGTGTATTCATTCTTTTCTCTTCCTTTCTCTCTCTCTTACCCAGCTTTGTACATTCTTATTTTATATCACATATAATAAAAATTGATCTATTCTTTAATTCCTTTCTTAAATTCACACTTGCACAACATACTCTTTATGCACTATCTAACATTAATCAACATCACACAAGCTTCATGGGCTTCACCTTTGTAGGTAAGTTTAGATACACTTTCTATTTTCCTTTATCCTAGTATTTCACTTTGATGCATCACTAAAATAAAAGAAGGGAAAATGTATTCATATAAAATGGAAAAATTAGTAACTTAGGCATGGATAAAGACACCCAACCATGAGGTCCCTCTTGCTTTCTCTCTAGACCCTCTCAAGGTTATTTTCACTAATTCCCAGTCATATGTGGCCTTCTAAACTTAATCCCAACTGAGCCAAGACCCTCTCTTCATGACCAATTCTTCTCCTTAGGTCTCATCTACCTAGGACAATAACACCAAAGTTGGATAGTAGGATTGGACCCTAGGGTGTCCCCTTTTTAGTATTCCTATCTAATCACATTTTAATCCTAGGTTACCATTTTTCCCTAATTCCTCTTGTCTATTATGTCAGCCTAGTCTGGTTTCATCTAACCTATGACCAATAGATCCCTATAAAATCCCATTCAAATATAATTTGGAAAGGGTTGGAAAATATCATTCAAAAAAAAAGAATAAAAGAAAGACCACTCAAAAAATCTTCCCTAATCTTTACATATAGCCAACCTATACACTTTCAAGATAAATCAAGTCTTCAGACTAGTCCCTAGCCATCTCAAGCATACCCAATTTTAGAATTTCTTGTATTTCATTCACTATTGCACCAAGCACTCTTAACAATAGAACTATATATGGCTTGATCCCTCCTTAGAGTATTGGTATGTAGGTATCATGCCCACACATAGGGTGTAAAGCACATCCAATGTATATTACACACACTAAACCCTTTTCCTTATTTGCCCAAATTCATTTAATTGCATAGAAAAATGAAGAATCAGCTCTATAAGGATCTCTATTGATAAACAAGACTTCAAAATTGGTACATAGCCTCACACTGAGTAGATGAACAAAACCTAAAATGCTTGGATCCTAAGGACAATATTACCAGGGAAGGACTACAATGCTAGAGCTTAGGGTGTCTAGTTTTGGTTCTCCTATCCAATCAAGAAACAAAGTTTAGGAACCTATTTGTGATACTGTCTCAATCCTACATGCAAATTTATAGACCTTGGCTCAGTCAGAATAGTTGAGAATAAGCTATGTTTAATTTTCTCTCTCATTTCTATTTTTAGAAAAGGTCTAATTATATTTTAATTTCACAAATTAGGAGCTTTAATTATGAATATTATTTACTTATTTATCCTACTCAAACTTGTTTATTAAATAGGAATAAAACTCCATTATTCCTAAAAATAATGAATCATGATCATATTCTTCATACTTTAATAATATATCTACCTAGACATGTTTTTTATTATATTCTACATGATACATACACATTTTATATAGTTATCTTATCCTTTTGACTTAAGGTAATTACTAGTTCATACTTTCCTCACCTCAAATGGGGAGTCATATTAGTAAGAGAATGTCATAGGGGAAAGACTTACACATTTTTAATAGATCCATATTACAGTGGGGGCATGTTATGGAAAACATATTCTCTAGACTTATACCAATTCTTAGTTTCAGATACATAGTGGGGGAATGTTATGGAAATATTTAATCCACACTTACGCTAGTTTTTAGTTTTAGATTTTAGTGAAGGCATGTTATGGAAACATGTTATTTACACTTACACAATTATATGGTTTAGGATACACATTTGTGACAAAATTCTATACATTAGTACCACTTTTATACCCAGGTTTCAACATGAGAATATATAAGGTGCATATGTTATGCAAAGGGCACATAAATTTCAAAATAAAAATAAGTTTTAGATTTCAAATAATTCTATGGACTTTAGCACACTTTAAACTTGTATGGACTATTATTGAGTCAATCGATTCTAGTAGTTGATTCATTTTTAGCAAGGTTGAGGTGATTTCATCACTCAATCTTACCAAGATTATAAATTGGACTTGATTAAATCATCCATATTCATAAGATTGATAATGTGACTTGACTTGGATAAAATATGCTGACCATGTTTTAAGTATGATGGATGTCATAATTGATCTAATCCCAACTATCAGGTGGTAACTCACCTTTTCACTAAGGTTGGGGTCAAGGTGTCCTCCAATATCTATATACATATACACTTCCATATTTACATTTTTATTAATCTCATATCCTAAGATTCATAATTATACATATTTTCAAATCAAGTTACTAAAAGGCAAGATAGTTGCATCAATACACAGGGGTACTCCTAACTTTTCTCTATTTATTTTCAATTATTTTAATGATTTCAATTTAATATTATATGGACTAAGTATATAATATAACATGATCTTTATTATAGTTCAGTCACCATAAAATCATTCAAATTGGGTTCATAAAAAGGTAAGATATATTGTACAAACCCAAGTACACATTTATTTTCCTTTAAACTAGTAATTCCATTACTAGATTAAAGGGGGGAAATGTAGATACTAAATCTGAATTATATAACATTTACTTCTTGTACATTTGGAAATTACCTCTCATGATTGTACCCATTATTTATTAATACCTTCTCTCTATTTAAAGGATTGCATCCTTTATCTCTATGATTATTGTTTATCTCTTAGTCTAACCATATGCTATTTTGATGACCTAGGCCTTCTATCATTCTCAAAATGCTATAAACATGCTTATCATCTATCTCTAAATTTTGTGGACCTATACCTATTTTAAATATTCTTAAACATGTGTATCCCAATTAGACACCTATGTTAGTATAAGTGTCCTTTTCCTAAAAAGTGTCAAGTAACCTAAACTCATCAAATTTGTAATTATAATGTGTCTCTATGATCAGCCTAAGTGAATTATTATGATATATTTTCCAAGAGGATTGGTATAAATACATGATCAATCCTCATTCATTCCTCACCTAACACCTACCTAAAAATCACTTAAAAATCTACCAAGGAACTATCTATTAAGCACTCGAGTGAGAAAAGCTTCCTTATTCTCTCTTATTTCAATATCAATCATATGAACAACCTATATTCAGGTCTGAGATATTGAAGTATCAATTCATGAGTTACATTTTCCAAGTTACAAGTGAGGTCACTATATGTACTTGATTTTCATGTATTTCACCCTTGTGCACACACAAGCCAACATATTAGGAGAGAACTACATTAGTCTGAAGCCTTATTTAGAGTAATAACTATGTAGGTAGTACCCATTGAAAAGGGGGTCTTTGGGATTAGCATGAAGAACTGGGGTCTTACTATTTGACAAGGAGTGACAATCATGATCTAT
The DNA here is from genome assembly GCA_037957365.1 of Torreya grandis. Taxonomy (NCBI): domain Eukaryota; kingdom Viridiplantae; phylum Streptophyta; class Pinopsida; order Cupressales; family Taxaceae; genus Torreya; species Torreya grandis. Next base: position 117,430 of record JARHVA010000930.1, read on the forward strand.
ATCTAAGCTCACTAGAGTGATGGTGACATAGAACCCAAAATATACTAGGTGATCACATCTAGATTTAGTAGGTATTTTATACTAAAAACTTGCATCTAGTTTTGATATATGCATTGACACAATTGCCCTAGATCAATGCAAGTATATGAGGCTACATGATGCAAATTTATATAATATAATGACTGATCCAAGGCACTGATCTAGTCTATTTCCAAACTAGTCCATATCATATCTAAATGTGTATAATTGACCATCTAAGTACTCTTATTTTGATTTCATTTCCATATCAATCAATAGTTGTACTTACTATTTTTAGCACATCTTAGTATTTAAATTTAGAATATTATTTATCTAAGTTTCAAAATTAATTTGGATGATATAGATCTATTTATCACTCTTGTGCATAGTCATTTCTATATTTTTAACCCTATCCCCATTGGTACTATCTCAAATTTAGGGTTAAATAGTTCATTAAATATTGTCATTGGAAAATGTGATGTTACATCCTTCCACTCTTGAAAAATACATCATCCTGATAGATTATTCACCTTTAACATTTATTAGAAAAGAAAAGATAGAAGTATTATAGGACTTTCCCATAGCTTTCCAAATATAATATTGACCAGGCAATAACTTTGGAGCATATATTTTCAAAAATTGGATGCATCCATCCTTTCCATTTGACTTTACATCAATGAAAACTAGTAATTTAATATTTTTCACTAAGCTAAAAACCTTACATTATTATTAAAAAATAAAAATAAAATTTCCCTTCCTCTACAAGAATTGGTTTTTATTCCTTTATTACAATATTTTTTATATAAGATGCATATGCTTAATAATTTTTCCCCCTTCTACGAGCATAAAAAACATAGATTATCATTACTAAATCCAAAAATCATCTATAGAGAGTTCCCACAAAGTCTCTCAGTTCCCTTATACATATTTCTTACCCAAAGAATGATTTTCGCTTTCACAAGGAAGGTATCATATATTTGAAGAAGAATATTTTGCATAATTCAATATTGTTGTTACTCCATGTAGTTCTGATTAAGTATGATGATGAATAATAACTAGAAATGATATATTTTAATGTATACAAAAATTAAGTAATAAATAATCATAGGTATACATGCTTATGGCCATAATAATCAATTCAATAGGTTCTCTTTTTAACTCGGTATCTATTGAGTTGTTGTGAGACTAACTAGGATTTCTCCCATCATTTAGTACTCATGTTACTATTTTTCCACTCATCCCCTAGGTATATCTAACCTAATAATCTCCAAAAGTGTACATGGTTCAATGTATCAGATAAACATTCCATAAGACTTATGTGAGGTGATATATAATTCATAGTTCCAATGGTATGTTGAAACCATTTTCAATATTCCCTTTTATTGTGTTCAAGAAAAATTCTTGATTCAACCTTAAATCCTCATCATTCCATGGGATTAGTGCTTTACAAATAATTTAGGTTTGTTAGGATTTTGTCTTTTCTTTTTTAGAGTCCATCTCATTCATAATGATGTTCCACACATCAAAATATCTTTTTAAACAAGCTATAATACAACCACACCTAAAACTCTAATATAAACTAGCTAAGTTTTTTTAAATATTAAAGTACCCAGGGGTACAATTTAAGTCTTATTCCCATTATGTTTCCTCACATGTAGATTATTTACTGCCTTTAAGGTCTGTTAAGGTTTTGACTTCCTTAGGTTATATATGAAAACATGTTTTCCCAACAATATGTTTCTTATAAATGTAAATGAGCATATTAGGTTGAGTGTTGAACCTAGCAATCTGATACCACAATGTAATAACCCTCTAATCAAGTATCAAAAAAACATACAAGATTTTTTTGTTTTAACATATTTATCATACTAAAGGATTTATTATTGATATTTCATTAAATTAATTAAAAATTATACTAAATTATAATCAAATATGAAAATTAGATCAAGATAAAGTTATGATCATCATCATATTACTACCATGTACTAAAACAATGACCATTTATGAAGTCAATTCTCCATTCCTTCGATTTTCATCATTGTAGACTCTATTACATGTTTAACACTAAAATACAATTACATGTCAAAATCAAAGTATGTATTATATCGTAATTCAATGTACTTATATCATGAAGTGAAAAAATGATAGCTTCGTAATACATATTTGCACTCATAATAGGAAGTTAAAAAAAAACTAAAATAATAGACTAAAGATACATTTTTCCTTCATTAAAAATAAAAATCAATACTATTTAAGTATACAAGTCAATAATCATCTTTTTCCAATCTATTTCCAATATTAGAATAACATATACATAGAATATGATCATAAAAGAATAAAATGTTTACAACATTATTAAAATATCATGATTTCATCTTCTCAAGTAATCAATACAATACCCAATAAGTATAGTTGTCTATCTAATATGTGTGAATAAGTATTCATAATCAAATCCACTAGAAACCTTGAATCCATCACTCTCATTGAAGACCAAATAGAAAATAGAAGAGGGAGAACATCATTGGACAGATCTTCCTCCAACAATAGAGCCTTTTAAATACCCCAAACTCCTTTTATCCACTGAGAGTGGCCCTTAACTTCCACAAAGGTGCTAGATATAGAAAATTGACAAGGTAGAAAGAATTCCAGAAAGTATAAAATAGTTCAACATACTAATCTATGAAATATAATAGTTTATCATACAACTTCATGTAGTAAAATAGTTTGGCATACTACTCCATATAGTAAAATAGGTTTGACATTTTTCTATAGGTAGTAAAATAGTTTTGCATAAATCTCATTATAGTAGTTTTACATCATGATCTACATAGTAAAATAGTATGGCCTAATGATGCACGTAGTAAAATATTTTATCCTACTAATCCATGAAATAAAATGGTATAATATAAAATATGCATTCCAACTCTAGTAATAGGATATGTCTAGTAGATAGAGATAATTAATGACTTGGCCAGAAAAACTAACTCAATTCTCTAGTTAGTTAATCCTCTCATAGGATCCTAACTTATCAATCATAAAGGGGTCTAAATTTAGTCATGTTTATTATTTCCTATATCTAATTCCAAAATAAAGGTCTACATGTACTATGCATGAAGCATGTCACCAACCTAAGGCATGACCCAAAATATAATCTAGAAACCCATAAACATATTTCCACACAAGATGTATTGTGACCAAATGTGTTTTGGTGTCTAATTATTTTATCATCAACAAGGTTTCATACAATTTTAGAGGCTATTACCTAATACTTCATTATCCCCAAATGGGATTAATATCCAAATACAATATTCAAGTAAAAGAAGGAATCATCAACATGATATAACAATTTATCATGTCCTAACATTACTTATATGAATATATCACCTAATGATGATATCCAAATTAGATTATATTATGAAATTTATTAATCATTTATCATTTCCTATGATAAAAATAATTAGGACTTTCACAAATAGGTTTATGCATAGAATCTAAACCAAGCATAGTAAATGGTTAATAATGTTCCCATACCACTAATACAATTCATTATCAAAATATATCCTACAAGGGTTGATATAAAATTAGATAGACACAAGATCTTACAAAAATCAAGTGTCAAACCCAATCGTAATACTCAATTCTTGAATCAGTATGCAATTAATAAATCACATCTTTTATGTTTGCTTAAGATTTAATGGGTATTATTAGATGAATTCAACCAAGAGAAATTTCCAAAGCTAGTTCCTTTATTAGGTTTAAATACAAAACAAGGTTTTTTGAATGGTACTTTATGGGACTACTAATTAATACATAATAGTAATCTATTTCAAGTATGATAGAGGATGAGTCGACTTATACTAGTGGGCATATGCATGGAGTTGGGGGACAATTTCATGGACATACCCAACAATGTGTATGAATTATGTAATAATGTGTACATGTTATTACATAATGTGTAAAAATTATGGTCATAAAACATACATGTTCCTATAAATAAAATTAATGCATACGCATTACCTAAACATTAAAACAAAAAAACCTAAATTCTTCATTTCACTTTTGCTCCTTTGCCTTCATGTTTTACTCCTTGGCATTCATGTTTTCCCTCTACCTACCCTTTAGCTCACATTTTCCCCTCCATCTCATGTGTAAATCATTTATTTTTCTCCCGCATTCACAAGACCGATGATGTTTCTATGAAGAAGAGGTAGTTTTATAGATTAAATCAATTTTTTTGATTTTTTATGAATGTTTTTCATAGTTTGATTTGTAAATTTTATCCAATAGTTTGACATGCTCTACCTAACCCTCCACCTAATCCTTTACCTAAACCTCCACCCAAGCCTTCTAACCCTCTACCTAACCTTCTACCTAACCCTCCTATAGTTCCACTACATCCCCTAGGTAGTCAAGAGGATATAACTACTCACATAGTGGAGAACAAAATTGAAATTAAGTAAAAAATTAGGCGAATGAAGAAGCCCACTTTCATGAATGCCCACTACACTTATTTGGCCAATACCCTAGAGTTATTATTAGGTAAATTTGGTAATTTTGACTCAATAAAAAGTTAAATTGATATATGGAAGTCATATAGGGATAGTTTTAGGGCTTACTACACTGAAAAATTATCAACATATGAGGTGAAGAAGTAAGAAACAAAAAATGAAAAAAATTGTGCCTTATTTATTAACCCAGCCACCAATGTCCCATTTCCTGTAATGACCAAACATTTCCCAATCCATTGATGCCAACATAATTTGATTAAATCCAATTTTTGGGAGTGATGGTGTTTGACTATCCACCTTATAATAACCATAAGGTCTATTTGTACTTTTTGAAGAGAATCTATTGTGAATTCATCCTCAATAAAATTCTAAACTACATTGACTATGGTGAGTTTCAAGGTTGAGGGAAAGGCTATGCTTAGGATCAACTAGGTACACATCATGTACCCAATCAACCTACAAGGATCCCTATCCAAAATCCACTTAATCTAGAGATTCCTTATACAATGAAGGAGGTTGTGGAGATAGACACTTTGCATGTGCTTAGTGTTCTTACTGATATACTCATTCATCATATGAGTAGGATTTCAGAGATAGATGCTCAAGATATTACATCTAGTGGTCATACCTAATTCCACCCATGCAAATGTTGTGGTGTTATATGCACTAGATCTTCAAATGATGATGGTGTCACTTTGGGGGGATTAGAGGATATGGTCTTGACTAATGAGTTATTGGCACACATGTTTGGTTTGGATATGTTGGGAATCTCTACACATGTGCAAGTATCTTTTATATAAATTTCATGTTAAATTTTTAAGTTATATTTATAAATTAAAAATGTAAAAATTAATTTACACATTTAAATTGAATAATATATATGTAAAAATTAATTTACACATTTACATTTCAATTTACTAAGCTAGGTAGTGAGCCAACCCCTACTACATCTATCTATGTTATTATGATACCATACAAATTTATAGAGGTAAAATTTCAAGTGAATGTTATATACTCTAGATGTATATTTATACACCTTAATTGCATCATTGGTAGATTTTGTGTAAGAAAATATAAAATACCTAATATAATTTTGTTGGACTTTTTAATGTTTGATGTATTAACATGGATTAGCGTAGTGATATAAACTCATCCTCCATCTCAATTTTTTTTCTTTTATTTTGAATTTCAAACTATGTTTTCAATAAACAAAGTAGGGAGTTAAGCATTTGCTTGATATCCCATTATATTCCCATAATGGGTCAATCCCAATCAGTAGGATTAGATGTGTGTATGTATGTATATAGAATTCATTTGATACATTTTTTTGGGTATAATATATTTCTATCAAATTCCCAATCGAGCATAGCATGTCTTCATTAATATGTACACCAATCCTTTATTTTAAATACTAGCCTCATAGCCATCCACTTAATTCCTTGTTATCCTAATCACATATAGCAGTTCAATCTCTATGATCGATATTCAAAATGGTCATAGCTAGAAATTTAATTCTCATCAATTCCAACTGAGCATAAAAGTTTCATCTCTATCTATGGAGTTATAAATTTAGATGGCATAGCCTCTTGATCCTATTGTACCTAGTCAATTCCAATTTCCATCCAAACTCTAAAGATTTGTTTATATAGATAGGTACATTAATCTCACTTGAAGATAAACCCTTAATCCTAATGGGGAATATTGGATTGATCTATTCCCCTATCTATCTCACTCCCAGAATATTCATAATCTTTATATTTAATTAGAATTCACTTGATCCCACTTTGCCAATGTTATTGATTCTTGTGTTTCACAAGTTCTCAATAAAAAATATCAATTTGGATTGATAGGTGCTTGATCAAAATTATGGATAGTCATTTAATCCCATTTGATAAGATATAGTATTCCCCTCTCTATTAGTAGAGCTATATAGAGTAGGAAATTATATCCCATTGGTTTGTTAGGAGAGTGTCAACTATAAACTATAGCCTATATATATATGGCATAAGCCTTGAAATAATATATAAATAGGGGACCTCAACCCCATATAAATAGATGGGGTTGAGTAGTTTTTTACCACCACCTATTTATGGGGCCCAAAGACCTAATATATCTAGTTGAGGGAGAGGGCCTATCTATATCTATGCACTTTTGTCACTTGAGTGACATGCTAAATCTATAAGACTATAAAACCTTTCATTAGGAAAGTCCCCCTAAAATGAATATCAAGTGTCAATAAGACTATAAAACCCTTTATTGACCTTAACCTACTTTCACTGTATACATATATACTTTCCCTTGTAGAAATTAAGGGAAATATAAGGATAGATAGTCAACCTAATTCACCTATAGGGCAACCAAAATCACACACTTACAAAGAAGACTATCCACTCATTCTTATCTCTATAATATTTAGTTTTATTTTATATATGTTTCTTTAAATTTTGATGAGACCTATTTTATAAGGTTATATAAACTCTTGAAAGGCTTGTATAAATGTAACCCATAAAAACAACCTATCACTCTAGGTGTCTTAACCTGATTAAAACTTAGTTTACAAACTTCTCAACAAACACCTATACAAGTTTCTTGTCTTATCACAATGACTATTTATAAGGGATTTTTTATCACATGAATACTTAGTTTGACTAAAAAGTAATGAATGTCAGTAATCAAAGTATTCAAGGTGTTAACATGATCAAAATTTCAAAGCCAAACAATTTAGACACCATACCTCATAGGACTATCCTCAACTATACCAAGTCACTACCTTAAGACAATTAGGCCTAATGACCTTAATTAGGTCAAAATTCAAAATACACCTCAAAAAAGCTATAAAATCATCCAAACTAGTGTATATAGGTGTATCAAGGATATTTCAACACCTAACTTTCATTCAATGACTCAATTTCATGAAATTCACTCACAAATCCTCCTGCATTGTATTGTCATTGTCCCTCATGAAACTGACATTTCTTGCCTTCAATGTGGTGTTTAAAGTCACATGTTGCACATATCCACTTGTCAAATTCATTCTTCCCATGAACCCATTAGATTTTTTCATATCTTGTGTACGACTAAGTTTGTTAGCAACTTGTTTAATCAATGGATTGCCCAAGTTATTAATTATTAGGTTATTTATTCAACTGATGACTAGGGTGGACACTCCTCCATCATTATGAGTTGAGACAAACATAGGCATTGTTTTTGTAATGTCATCTACGTAGACACTCACTGAGGTGTGTATATTCACCTGTAGTTTTGAATTATAATTTAGTACTTTTTTTAAAAATAATTTTACTATATACTTGGGCAAATATAACTTATATGCACAAATGTATTGTGTATGTAAGGTTGTCATATGATATTTAATAGTCTGATTCAAATGAATTATATGATAACTCCTCATGTTTATTAATAATTTGAAATTCATTTTTTTGCAAATGAACTTGGCACTGAACCTAATCTAGCATCAATAACAAATTGAGAATGACCATGAGATTGCAGTAAGTGCATGTTTAAATGATTTTTTTATTATAGTTTAAAATGAGTTTATTAACTTGGTTTCATGTATACTTTTTAATTTAATAATAATTTTTGTATTTGAATAGGTTTTACTACAAGTGAGATATGAGCGTAGTACCCATAGTCAAACCTTAGAGCAATCCAAAGAATTCAAGATATCTCCATCTACAAGTAGGGCATCCCAGGGAGAGTCTTCTTCAAAGAAGGAAAAGAGAGGGAGACTATTTTATGATTAGGATGTTTTAGATGTAATTTTTTTTATTCCTATATGATAATGTATGTTTTTTTGGCATTGTACATGCATATATGATGTATTCACCCAACATTAGATACTATGTTATTAGACATGATGTAATTTTTTGTAGGCCTATATGGAAATGCATGTATTATTGACATTGTATGCCTATACATGGAATTCATACATGAAATTCTTATTTTTTACATGAATATTTAATAAAAATAATGAAGTAAATCTTTTTTGAATCACTTATGTTCAGAATATTATGAATGGTTGGTTTTTAAGTATTCTTAAGGATTACAAATGTTATGAGATTGAGAATAACTTATTAGGATAATGTTGCAAATTAGATTGATATGAAAGAGCATATAGTTATAAATATTAACATTTCTTGTTATTAAGAATATTTTTTTCTATAAGAATGCAAATTAAATAAGAAGGGGTGTTGGACCTGTGTTTTCGTTAATTAAATCATATATTGGTGATTGCATTAGTCTTAGATTGGTAGTTGTTAGAATATAAATAATTGAATTTGAATTATGTTTGTATGATTATGTAGAGGTATGGATAATAAGTATATAAAAACATCATTATCTATTTATAAATGCAATTTATCACATTCACTTACTATGGTTTGATTTGAATCTTCTTTCACAAGCTAGCTCCTCTTTTGACTCTTTGGGATTAATAGCTTCTTACACCTAGTAATTATTAATTATAATATTAGTACCACATCCTTGATGTAATTTAACTATGTTAATACATTAAAAACTCATCCTTTACCTCAATCCATTCATCGCATTCACAAACTTCCTCTCAATCTCTTTCTAGTTTCTTACTAGGCACCTTCTTTGGGTCTCAGGACCAAATCTTGGTCTATGTTTCAAGAGCTCAACATATTGTCACATATGGTATTAGATGATAATAAAATACCTGCTATAACCCCCTTTAAGTACTTAAACAATCTTTGACTCTCATTCCACACCTTATGGACACAATGCTCTCTCAAGGCTTATAACATTTTTTTACTATATTTTACCTTATATAGAAAAATTATGATTGATCAAGAGATTATAAGGGAATTTATAGGTACACTCTATCCTTTTCCATGTCTATTTAAAAATTAATATCCTAAATACACCTCTAAATATCACTTTATTCATTACCCTACCCTCATTTAGGCCTAATTAGCCCTATTATAAACCCTCAGTCCTAGAATCCATCCATAGATGTACAATCTCATGTTAAAACCTTTTGACTCACCTTGTACATGTATATAGGACCAAGATTAAAAATTTTCATTAAATTATAATGGTTAAATCTCTTGAAAATTCATAAACCCTAATCTAGGGTTTCTTATTCCCTATACAGACCCGAGGGCGTAAAAAATTCCATATCTTGAGACCCACAACATTCCAAAGGAAAAAATTACCTTTAATATGTCTATTTTTACCTTACCTAACTCATACTATACTTTAAAAACTATTATCAACCACCTATTAAAGTGGTCTAAATTTATTTATGTTAGACTATGCATTCTTTTGTAGACTGTGCATTCCTTTGTAGACTATGCAGGGTATATTTGAACTATGTCACTTCAAGGGAATTTGAAACTTCACTAAGGGCATCATAAAAAAAATTATTCACTTTCCAATAATAATAAAAATAAATATCATCAAATTATCTTATCCTTTTGAGCTTTCAAAATGCTTACAACTCACCAATTGACTACAAATAGGGGTCTTGATTAGACAAACTTGTGTCTTGTTTCATGAAATGATTATTATCATAGATGTTCACTAACTTCTGAGGTTTCTTATCCATATACTCTCAAAAGGATTCATATTAAATACATACTCTCAAAATTACCAATTTGACCTTCCCACTAATCTTCTTTTCTTGAAAACATCCTCATGACACCTAAAACATCTCATAACACCTTCCCAATAATTAAAAAACCAACTTTGCTTTTATGCCTTTGAGTCTGTATATGGGGATTTGAGCTTGCCTATGGGTATTTCATGAAGTTTGGAGTGTGAAATCCATTTAAATGTTTTTAATATGTTTAAAAACATATTAAAATACTTCTCAAATACTTCCCTAAACTTGGAACCCTCATACATACCTTAAAACTCCAAAAAAGTATTCCTATATGAATAGTGACCATTATGACACATGGAAGGGATTGTGACAAAAATAAGATCAATTACACTTTTAATATTAAATTTAAAATAATATTTATTGGCATATTAGGTGATGAGGAATAGTCATACAAGTTTCAAGTAATTTGGATATGTACTTTGTCTTGTAGACCCTTTTTACCATAATTTACCTTGAGCTACCTACATGCTTCCTTCATGCCAAAACTTGTCTTTATTCAAAATTTTGAATTAAAAAATTGAATATTATCACTTAAATATGAAAATATAGGTTTCTAAAATCACATTATATGTTTTTAATACCTCTTTAAGGCTTAAACTTCTTCCTAGCATCCAGAACTGATAAAACTTCATTTGGTCTTCAATGGCTACCTTCTTGACTACAAGATGGATGTTTCAAAACATTGGGAAATTTAACTCTTTATAGTAAATTTATAATGGAATGGGATGTTTTTTTAGGTCATGTATACCATTTCTATCAAATTTCATGCTTTGACTCAACCGATAGATTCCCCAAACTGACCAATTTATCCAAGGTAGGCTCCAATGTTGACTATGATTTGACATAGGGTTGATTGTAATAAAATATTTAATTATTACCATTATAAAAAATAATACAATATATATTTAATTTCTATATTATTTAATAATTATCTGCTCTACCAAATTTCATGATTAGATCCTGCATGTTTTTGCCTATAGGCCCATTTTGGCAAAAACTAGTGACACGTGTTTGCTTGGTCAAATTTCACAAATGAGTCCTCATCCTATTTTTCCTTGGTTTATGTCTTATAATGATGATATTTACTCTAAAATATCATTTAACCTAACTGTAAACCACACTTCAACCTTCCTATAACATGTTCTGACCACTTAGCAAGGTATTTGGGCCTCACACACTCAACTTCCATATAAAGGCTTGTACTACATCTTCATGTTCAAGCATTAATTTAGTTTTCTTGAGAATCTTAAGATATTTTTGATTTAAATTTAAATATGTATTAATGTGTTTAAATTTGTCCTTATTTACTTAGGATAAAATTTAATCCATACTTATAATCATATGATTGTGCTAAGCACATTGATCCTCGATGACTTTCATCAAATGAGTGTGTCATTGTATTATAGACAATCTTAAACTTACCTTCCTTAATATCTATTTACATCATCATCCCTTGAGAAATTATTTAAATTGGATATGACCTATATAGATTACTAACCCTCATACTACATGATTTAGTCCTAAAAAGATGACTATATTTTTATGACTATGTGTCAATGCTAAGAGTTTTATGAGTACAGATTCCCTTGGATAACCCTCCTCCTTGAATTGGTCCTTCCATGTTTCATTCTATTCATGATGGAACATTTCATTATGTAACTCCAAATATATTATCATTTATCTCATCATTTCCCCTTTGTTTGGAAATAAGCCTATGTCTAGAAAACTTGTAGGTGAGTATTTGAGCCTTGATGCTTATAGCATTGATTTGAATACCTTTTCATGATCTCTAGGGTTCATTTCTTAGGGTTTCCAAGAAACATAGTCATATACTTGATACTCATTTCATAAATCATTTTCCTCTCAACCCATATTTTTTTGAAGATAGGCCTCAAGCATTATGATGGCAATAGGTACATGTTTTCGAAATCTTGATTTGGCAAAGAAAATTCACCATTAACAATCTTGACTTACTGATTGTGTTTCCCCAGTTGTAGGTGCATGATTTGAAGGTATGAATATAGGTGTTCTTTACAAACCTCCTATCATTATTAACTTTATATAAGCCCACATCTCACTATTTTTACTTTGATTTACACCCTTTGAGGAGATGTATTAGCTCTCCTTATCCATGTGGCATAATTGAAACACCTCTAGGCTATGGGTGAGCCTAAGAGTGAGGTGAATCTCTAGATAGGGATAACTCCCTTGATGTACCACTTGTAGAAAACTATTATACCTATTCTTGGAGGGAAATGGAAAGATAAAATTGAAAACAAACTATCCTAAAGGAGTGATACACCAATTTTATTGATGACTTCCAACCAACTACATGTTACACATGGGAACACAAGAATAACCAAACATACACTTCTCTAATCTACATCTTCTCACATCAGTGTTACATTATGAAGTTGTGATTAATGTTTAGGTTAGGAGGACAATATGAGAGGCTTATAATAGTATTATTTTAATATACTAACTCACCCAACCTTGACACATCATAAAACACTTCACATGACCTGCAAGAAGAGGCTTTCCAACTGTAAATAGATGAGAGAATGAGATAACAATGCTTAAGGAAATAACAAGTCATCACTAAGAAAAATCAATAATCCAAGTAAAACATACTATTAATAGTCATGGAATAGGTAAAAATCAGTAGTCTTACTGATCGAATGGTATTTAAATTAGTATGGCTTCACCATACTCAGGTGGAGCATAGTTTACAAAGGCTAAAAAGGCTGGTTCTTATAAAACTTGAGAGAAAGAGGAGAAGAGAGAATTCCAAAGGTCACAAGGAAACTTATCAAGATGATATAATGATTTAATTATACATGAGAAGAGAGTGTGTAATGGACCATGCAAGATTAGAAATCATAGGTATCCATACAAGGCATGAAACTCTTACAAAGTGGCATAAAATTCCTTATGTTGGCTCATAAAATTGCCTTCATGATTTAGCCCTATTTGAATATCCCAAAAATGATTAGGTATAGGTCTGATGATTGGAATGAGATGGAAGGATTTCATACATGCCTCTCCATTCATTTATTGTAGTCCTAGTCATTTAGAATCATTTAGGAATGAGCCATCACCATCTACAGTCTAAGAAAACTCCTCTTCCACACACCTTACACAACTGGTTTCCAAAAATCATTAGTTTTCCATTTAAATTAATAAAATGGAGTGGATGAGACTTTTAATACCCTCTATGGACATAGAGGCATCAGGAACACCTTGAAATCAACTCACTTGAAGCTTTCCACCCTTCTCACTAGCTTGGTCACTATACTAGTTTTGATTAGCTGAGATGAAGTAGTTGTTTAAGGAACTTAAGAGTTGTTACAAGGAATAAAATTAACATGGGTATTTATCTTAATTCCTAAGCTTCCATTCCATGTGTTTGGAATATCTTGAAACCTCCTGAAACCTACACAATGCAAAAAATAGTCAAGAAAATTTTGCTTGTACCCTACCCGTATAGATTTCATACAAATAATATTGATGGTAGTAATACTGACTAAATATTACTTAAAATCTAATCATTTTTCATGCCTTTCGGTTCCATTATAATATCCCTTCATCATCATTTCTCCAATCGGGTCATTATAAGGGTTTAGGCCTATTTTACCCTCTTAAGGTTTGTTCATGTAGATTTGACATTAAACTTTCTATCCAATGCCAAAAATGGTTTTTAATGACTCTATCTAACATCTCCAAATGTTGGGAGTCTTCATGTAAAGCATTAAGGGAGATATGAGCATTCAAATATGACCCATCGAGCTTTTTTTCTTATTAGCTGCAGGTATGAGTTGGTTCAAAGCCAAAAGTGGCTTTATTTGTGCTTCCCATTCATATAAATAGATTTAACATGTCTAAAATGACCTTAAAAACATGTATTGGTCTAGTTTAATCCACTCTTAGAGCTAGAAGTGACATTAGTTTCACATTTGGTCTTTAAGCCTAAACATGCCTAGTAGACCTGACTGTAACCCTTGTAGGTTGGGACTACTTTGCTTAGTTTCATCCCTCTATGTAAGTTATATAATTATTTCTTGTATTTCACTTATCTTCCTAAGTCACCCTAAAACCCTCCAAACACTCTTTCTCATCTCTTCTTCTCATTTACCAACTAGGTCTCATTGGAGCTTATCTAGTTGAGTTATGTGCAAGAGAGTTATGACCATTTCAAGAAGACTAAACTTGTATGAGTGTTTACTAGCACCCATTAAGATTACATACACCACAAAATATTTTCCTTGAGATTCCCCTATCCTTATATCAAGTTTCTTACCCATTTTGGTTTCATTTGCTTTATTTGTCAAATTTTTTATTTTCATGACTAGCTAACCTTTGAGATAAAATAGTGAGGTATATCCCTTATTTATAGAGAAAAATGAAAGTTTTAAATTTTTTATTAGGTCTTAATTAAACTTTTTACCAAATTTTTAAGTCATAATCCCCCATTTAGGCACCTAACCAACTCAATTTTCCCAAAAAAGGCCTCTAAAAAGGATTCTTTCCTACATTTTTCACTTCTACCTAAAATGACCTATCAAGGCACAAAAACAATGTTTTTAGGTTCCTTAAAAATTATCTCCATATTAAATTCATGATAAATAATCTTTAAATTCATCAAAAAATACTCTTCTCCCTTGTATTCCTCATTCCTACCCATTGAGCAACATGAGTCCCTTAGTACAACTATACGAACTGTCATCCTTGGCTGATGTGAAGATTAAATAGTCAACCTAAGAAAAGTCTTGGAGTATATCAAAATACCTTCCTAAATAATCATGAATCATATCAAGTTATTTTTAGACCTTATTTCTCTTCCTTATCAAACTCATCTCTTTTACCTCCATCAAGACTAGGTACTCAATTGTAGGTGCATACAAGACCTTGAGGAGTATGTGTAAGCTTTTTTTAAATTACCAAGAGATTATAAAGGTCATAATTTTCTTAATTTAAATTTTCATAGGTCCATTTCATCATTTCAACTCTCCTTTAATCTTTACATGCACTTTGAGCTCACCAAATTTAAAACTCTCTCTTGGCTATGATACCTTGCTTGTTTGATTCTTGTAGGTGCATATTTACCTAATTGAGATTTGGTCATGGTGTGTAAAGGCCTTATTTGAAACATTGAGGTCACAAAGCATCTATTCATACCCACATTCACCTTTCATAACTTAAAACACCACCTAGATACCAATGCTAGCTTATTGTCTACCTACTCAGCTGTAGGTGATCATTTCCTTGAGAAGGGACACCTGTAGGTATTCATAAGGCTTGAAAAACTATACACCAAAATTGTAATAATGATATATATTCTCATTTTTATACCATTTAAACAATAAGGTTATTCCATCCATGATATTATGTTTTTTTTTTCTCTTTAGGATATCAAAAGTCACTTAAAACTCAAATCTTGTAGATGCTAATGCAGGTTTTTAGTGTCTTTATAGGCAATTTTGAGCCCTCAAACCATCACCCTCCACCAATCCTCTTGACTTCATATTTGTAATATCTCTTCTCCTTCATATATACTACAAGGAATGGTTATTTGGATGCACTATTATTCTTTTTAACCTTGTGTTGAGACCAACACCGCCCATCTTTGTTTTTTGAAAAGGGGACCCCTATGATTGTTTCCAAAACCTCTATATTTTGGAATAAGTGTGAAAGATTGTTTGATCTTGGATTTTAAAAGTAGGTCAATCTTTAAAAAAGATATGATCTTTGGTGTATATAATTAATTATCATATTTTATATATTAATGTTGCTAAATAATCATCTTTAAGTTGATTAATTGTAGGTTCCATGGAAGAAGTCAAGGTTCCAAAATAGTAAACCCTAAGGGTTTGAATTTAAATATTCATAGTAAAATCTAGTAGGAATTTTTATTCATGATCAGGTTTTAACTTAAAGTTCATGTGCTTTTTTAGATCTAACATTTTACACTTATTCACTATATTTAATCCAATGGTGTGTCAAGCTCAAAGTATTTTAGAAAGGCATACAATTAATGATTTGGGCCCCAATTAGGATCCAATGACATTAGTTTGATCATAGGTTTTAATATGATGGTGTGAATTAAAGCCAAAGCTTCAATAAATCCCAAGGGATTTACACATGGCATTCATTTTTTAGATCAATAAATTTCATTGTTTTAAATTTGATAGGTTCATTCCTATTAATTAACATCTACGAGGATATATTTGACATGATCAAATGCATCAAATTTAAATTAGACAATCCCTAAATCCTTGGGAAATCTTGAGGGTTTTTCACATGTCATTTAGTTATTAGATCAATAAATTCTATTATCTTAAATTTAACAGGTTCAATCCCATCATTTGACATCCATGAGGACGTATTTGATGTGATCGAACCCATCAAATTTAACTTAGACAATCCCTGAAGCCTTGGGAACTCCTGAGGGTTTTACACATGGCATTCAGTTATTGGATCAATAAATTACATTATTTTAAATTTTATAGGTTCAATCCCATAAATAGACATCTACGAGGACATATTTGGCATGACCAAAAATGTCAAATTTAACTTAGATAATTTTTTATGAAGACAAGCCTAGTATATAAAGATCTTAGCCTAACTCATTTTGTGTTTTTTAAACATAAACTTCTAAATGACATTTTAAAGCCTAAGATTCATATAATCATGTAACTAATTGAAAGGTAAGCATATTATAGCATCTAATGATTATTTATTATTCACTATATTTGATCCCATGGTGTGTCAAACCTAAAGTTATTTTAAATAGACATACAATTAACGATCTAGCCCTAGCCAAGATCTAATGGTGATCACTTGCTCACTATAGAATAGATGAAGAATGGATTATTCATGAAGTATCAAGAAAGTTACATGCATATATCCCACGGCATTTAAGGCTTACTATAATTTCCCTTTGCCTCATGTCGATCTCCCATCCTTGAGAGAATGTACAAATTCCCAAAACTTGTATTTAGTCCTCTCACCTTGGTTAATCTAAGGTTACCATGTTTTTAGGACCCCTAATGGTGGGATTCCTATTTCCCAATTTAGGGAGGGCATTAAGGTAGCTATGACCTTATTGAATAGAGCCTTTGGTGCCTCTTCTATAACTTATTTGAGTAAGGTCTAGGTATCTTATGTCCATTACATGTTAGAGCCGAGATTAACCCCTCCCATTGGAGACTTAATGAATTTTTTCTTGGCCAAACAATTTACAACCATCAAGATAAATACTTCCAAGCAATTCTTTATGATGTCTTACCTCTTGGATTCACTCCTAGCCTCTATTAATTTCCCTAGCATCCAAAATTGGTCCCCTTATGGTAGAACTACCATTTCCCATCATTACTCCAAATTACATATTTTCAAATACAGGAATCACATGCAATTCATATTTGATGGTATCTTCCCAATCAATTTTGAGGCAATCAATGGTATCCTTATGCCTAAGCTTCATCCTCTAATCAAAATACAAGTAGAAACCATGGGGGACGTGTGGTTCTATCTAGATTACACTATAATAAGGATAGAAGAAATCATGGTCCAACCATACAAATTGCCTATATATGTTCCCAATAAGCTTATATAGCAAAAAAAATCTTATCAAATCATCCAGGGAATAGATTAGATATGCAAGAATAATAAGAAGGCTTAGGTTCATCTATTTCTACTAGACATTGGCAAAATTTTAATCAAGGATTAGAAACAACTAGAGATCATGGTGGTACACAAGAACTCTTTTGATTTCCAACTAGATGATCTTATGATGTGGGACCCTAATGATAGAGTGGCTAACCACATTCAGGATAAAAAGGTCCTAAAGACTAAATAGAAGCATCAACTAGGTGTGGAAGATGGTATTCACACAAAGGAAAGGAACTTTGAAGAAGTCCTATCTAGGGTTAAAAACTATAACATCAAATTAGAACATAGGCTGGTCAGGGATAATAATCCCTTATGAGAAATATGGCAACTACATCCCTTGCATTATCACTTTTTTGTAGGACCATCTCAGATTGCACATCAAGATCCACCTATTGGAGGATAATATTTTGAGCCTCAATAGAGAGAATTGGCAAAGTCAACCCAGGTTGGGCAACCTAAGGATGTGAAAGGAATAGGTAAATATGTGATTTAGGAGTGGAACATAGAGCATAGACCTGGTGAGGGTCTCCAAATTTAGGCATCCCCACCAAGGCCTTCTTCCCTAGTAGAGTTTATTAGTATGATTGCTTTAGAAACTAGAAACATAATGGAAAGTGCCTAGCTAGTTTTGATAAGGAAGAGGATCCATCTAAGGAATAAAGCAAAGGATTAGTTCCATTGGATGGAGGAAAGAGATAGGTAGAATTGGCCTTAGTTCTTTTGGCTCCAAAAAAGAGGTCTAAGCTAACTTTCACTCACCCTAATAGTGAAATTAACCTCTTTAGTGATGAGAATAATATTTATGGACCAATTATTCCTAACTGGTTTGTTTATGGGAAGTTGTAAAAAGTCCCATCTCTTTCTCCTTGACTAGCTTTGACTCGAGTTGACATGGATGTTTAGGATAATGTCAAGCCTTAGATTTAGGATATTATGAATAAACAAGTAGAGAGAACCATCCAAATCCTTTTCAACAAGGAAATTCAAGGGATTGACACCCCAAGAGCCTTTGGGAGTTAAAATTTAGAGATTCTTGAATAGCCATAGGTAAAGGAGTCTTTTTCAATCTAGATACATCAACTCTTGATAGAGTAGTGACCAAGAAGGTTACTGTTGGTACTAAGGAATTCGCCTTTTAGAAGGTGGAACAATTTATGGGCTTAACTCCTATTCTAGGGTAGGTAGGAGGGGAGCATCCTATATTTTAAGAAGATGTAACAAGTATGGTATGCCCTAATCAACCATGACCTTGGCTAGAGTTCAGGAAATGAAACAAAGGATTCTCAACTTGGAGAAATAAAAACAAGATTTAGAAGCTTATGTCCTCCTTTTAATTATTGAGGATGTATTACAAGTGTTGAATAAATATTGATGGATGAATTTGAGAATTTGAAAAGCATCAAGCTTAGATTGAGTGATTTAAACTATCAAATTAAGATGACACAATAATTAATCACTCAATGGAAAAATTCTCAAGCTTAGATGAAGGAGCTCATCAAGGTACATAAGACAAGGCAGGTATTGGACTTTAAGATTATCAAACTTAGACATATGGACATCTTCATGGTAGTTTTGATGGATAAACAAGAGGATTTATTCACCTGGAGCAATTATGTCAATGACTTCATCAAGAAAGACATGGGCTTGGTAACCCAGATTGAGAAACTTCTGGGGAATCTATTAGATAACCCTTCTCAAACCACTACTATAGGTCTGATTAGTGATAAAGAATTCAAGCAAAAAGTTGGTGTTCACATCTAGGGCATCAAAGACAATAAAGGTCATTTAACCAAAGAAAATTAGGAGATCCTTGATATCATTATTTCTACAAGGAAGCAAATTGTAGAAGCATAATGTATCAAGGAATTAGTATCTCAGGCTGATAATGAATTTGAAAATTTAGTATATCAAGAAGAGGTTTGTCTAATGAAGCCTATAGTGGATTTTGAACTAATCAAGGAACAATATACCAAGGTGAAATACTTCCTCAAACAAGATTAATTGAAGGGCCCACCAATGAAATTCTTAAAAGAATATTATTTTTGTAAAGTATATGTTAGTCTGTTAGCATATACTCTTTCTTATCAAGTTGACATATGACCTTCCACATTGTATCTTTATATCAAGGACAGCTATCCTTATCCACATGTGGATATTTTTTAAGTTAACTGGTTAACTACCTATGTTTCCTATAAATAGGTAGATGGTTACCATTTTTAAGAGAGTTTTTTGAGCAATTATATACCAAGAACATTTAATACGACTAAGAAATTTTGAAAATATTATCTATATAGTTTTGTTGAATGTCCATTCTACCTTTCAATTGCAGATGGTCATCTCAAATTTGAATGATTTTTCTTATTTTGAGTTACATTCTTTATCATAGGGTTGTTAATTTGTGCTAAATGATAAATTGACTATAAATATCTCAAGTATACTTCATTTTATTTGCTCTATATTTGGATGTACTTAGGTTATTCAAATAATAATAGAAATTCTTCAAAGTAAATTTGGTTATTACTTATTATTCATATTTTTCCTTTGAATTTTGCCTAATTTGTGATATAGTTTGAGCTTATGCTATTTTATAACATAAATTGGTTCAAATGTGCTCAAAGTAATTGGAATTTTATCATAATATTTGAGATGAAAACCTGTAATCACATTTCTTTCTTACTTTACCCTTCCCTTTTCTTATTTTTATCAAGATTCACTCTAGCTTAAAGATCATTGTTAATAATCATTTAGTTTAGCTTCTAAGTTATTGGAAATTATTTAATATCTAAAGATTTAAACCTTGGTGGTTTCCAACCACTAAATCAAATAAATATGGTGGTCAGTTCTCATACTCTTCTTCTATTTCTACCACAGACATCATTGAATAATCACAAATTGCAACTCATGCCTTAGATTTTTCAAATCCTAAAATGAGTAGTGTTCATCAACACTGAAGAGAACCTATGGTACATTTCAAAGCATCAATAGGATAATCTCTATTGGTGTTAGAAGGAGGACCTCTTTAAAGATACTTAATATCTTTCAAGTGTATTTGGTCAAATTTACTTTACATTTTACATAATTATGTTTCTTTTTGCATAAATTGTGTAAAGATTGTTAACTTTGGTGGAAATATGGCTTTTTTGGCTAAGAATTTATTAGTATTTGGAGTTATGACCACTTATTTTATTCAAAATTGATAATTCTTTGACAATAAGAAGTTTATTTTTGATATAAGTTGTAAATATTGGTCATATTTGCATAATTCAATACATTTTTGAATTTGTTTAGTTAAAGATTGATGTCCTTTGTCCTCTTATGAACATTTTTTTTCAAATTAAGTTTAATGTGCATATTATTTGTCATTATTTAGAAATTAATGTGTTACACCATGTTTCAAAATAAGATCCTTAATATTCAAGCTAGAATTACCAAGGATAGGACCAAATCACATTAACAAACAAGAGAACCCTTGCTTAAAATAAAAATCCATAGAAGGACTAGGAAAGACAGAGGTAAGCATAGGTATTCTAAATCTCTACCATCATCACCTTTGTAAGGGATTCCTATGCTTGATATTCATCCAAACATGATGTGGCTTGGAATTTCCCCTATCAATAAACTAGGTGCAGTTCATGATTTACCATGTAATCCTAAAAAATATTTACCAATATTTAGTCTAACTAGTATTACGACTATCGAAGAACATGTTAAATCTTTCAAAGCTGCATTAATATTATTAAATTTTATTCATGAAGATGTAGCATATAGGTTTTTCTTGTTTACATTCAAAGATGTTTTATATGAATGGTTCCTTAATCTACCTGATAATTGTATTATCTCATGGAATAACTTTGACACTATTTTTATTGATCAATTTGGAAAGATCATAAGCCCTTGTGTCATCTATCATTAATTTACAACTATTAAGAGAGATACAAGTGAGCCTATTAGGTCTTTTAATGCTAGGTTCCAAAAGATGTTTAGTCAAACCATGGATCTATATAAACCTAACGAAGCTTTAGCTTTGGAGGTTTATAAAGATGATGTTGACCCCATGACTTCTATTTTTTTGAAGAGAGCCCTTCCACTTATCATCACATTACCTTAGGCCTATTCTAAAGAAATGGTTATTAGAGACCAAATATAAACCTAAGGATAGATGGCTTATTCTATCCCAAATGTTAGTCCTCAAATGTTGGCATTAAACCAATTCCCTACTTTAAATGTATTATTTACTAGTCATGTTGATCCTAATCAAAATTTAGGTTTCTTAAGACATCAAGTTACCAATGGGTTTCATGAAAATGACTAGAAGGATTTCGTGCCTATTAGTGGCATTAACAGTAACCAAGGTCAAAATACTAAGGTTTCAAAAAATGAGAATGAGTTTCTATTAAAAATGGTATAGAAGCTTAGCACTAATTTTCTGCAATTGAAAAAACAAGTTGGTAATGCTAATGACAATTCTAGAAGGAACTTCACTTTCCAAAATTCTAATAGGGCTAGGAATAGGTTTTAGAATGATAGTTTCTAAAATAACAAAGCTAATGAGCCTTCTTCTATAAAAATGAATATGGATATAAACCTCACTGATATTACCTTACCAGATTGCTATAGGGTGTATGCTACTTACAAGCATGATGAGATTGATTGCATTGAGTTTTGTAAAGCCTTTAAAGCTTTTCAATAAGAACTTGACACATTTGAAGTGGTTCCAAAAAAAGATGTTGCTACAAATTCTCTTGAATCTAAACCATTTGACCAAGTGCATATGGTGGAAACTTTTCAATTCCCTTTTCAAGAGGATAATGAGCCTGAGAATATTTCTAAGGAGATTCAAGCATTCCAACAATTTTTGAAGACATATCCTTTGAGAAATAGGGAAAAAAATAACAACCATTGACTACCTCTAACCCTCCTAATAATTATGGAATCCCTCTAAACACTACATCAAAGAATAATCATGAACCCCCTAGAGGAAGTTATTCTAAGCTACTAATTGTTGATCCTCCAAGAAAAAATGGATACAATATTATGGAGGATATGAAAAGGATTAAACCTAATATCACTTTGCATGAGCTAACTCAGATCATAGAATAAAGAGACTCACTCTTGAAATCTTTATTTAAGAAAATTGGGATGCCCCCTAAAAATGATAGTGCAAATGTAATTACACAAGTAATCAAAGCAGAGTCTCTACCTTTTTTACTTATAGTCAGGATATTTGGGAAGAATGTTCATAATTATCTTTTAGATTCTAGAGCTTCAACCAACATTATGCATGTTGGGATATGTGAACAACTTGGGTTAACTCCAATCAAGTCTAATATATTAGTCACTTAATTGGGTAAATCTAGAGTTAATTTTATAGGATAATTATTGAGTATGCATTTATAACTAGCTAGTGAACCTAGGGTTCAACAATTCATTGATATCCAAGTGGAATAAATGCCTAGTGCTTATGGATTGATTTTGAGTAGAGAATGGACTAAGGCCATAAATGGATATATGTCTACTAATTTCTTGCACTTATGTATTCCTTGTAAAGGTGTGCCAAATCAAATAAAAGTGAAAAGGGAACCTTGAATGAAACACATGATAATAGAATATAATGTCGTTAATGAAAGGGTAAATTTCTTGTATTCTAATTTAGGAGTTTTTACTTTAGAAATTGTAAAAGAGCCAATTTCCAAGAGTTCTCCTCTAATTTTTGGTTTGTGGAAGTTATACATTGATGGTGCCAAGTGAAAATCAGGATCAAGAATTGGTATTATATTGATGGATCCTTCAAAAAAGATATACCATGCAACTTAAAAGTTATAATTTCCTCACACCAATAATTTAGCTAAGTATGAGGCTCTCATACTTGGATTACAATTTTACATTAAGCATAAAGTTAAAGAACTCCTTATCTATGGAGACTTTGAACTTGTGGTTAACCAAGTGAGGAGTAAGTACCTATGCAAATTGTCTTACTTAAAGAGATAAAATTTTAGGGTGTGGGACTTGATCAAATATTTCAATGCCTTTAACATCTTAGCTATTCCAAAAGAAGAAAACAAAGATATTAATGAGCTTGCCTTTGCTATATCTAACCTCATGCCTAATCATGATTATCAAAGAATTATTATTGAGCTAGTACCATGTCCTTCAGTTCTTGACAATGTAAATCATTTCCAAGTTTTTAATGATGATCAATAAATAATAGATTTCTTAACTAATTCTAGAGCTTTTGAAACTCACATTATTGATGAGGTTGATGAAACTTTTCTTGAGAAGGAACTTAATGGTAAAATCATCCAATTAAGTGACAATAAGATACCTTAAAGAATGATATCATTAGAAAGACTATTTTATCTTGACAAGATTTCTCAATAAACTAAACAACCCAAGGTAAATGGTAGAGATTATCATGCGACAAACCTTGGTCCACATGATCAGCCCCAAATGGTGAATATAGGGAAGGCTTGTACTGAAATGGAAAATAAAAAAGCTAGAGAGTTGCTTACAAAATACAAGGATGTAATTGCTTGGTCTTATGAAGATTTGAAAATGTCTAACCTGAAGGTCATTACTCATACTATACCTCTTCAAGAAGGTTACAAACCCTTTAGATCAAATAAAATGCTAGTCAACCCTATTTTAGAACCCATGACTTTTAAAGAAGTCAAGAAGCTGTTAGATGTAAGGATAGTGTTTCTTATTAGACATTCTACTTGGGTGGCAAATTTAGTCCCAGTCAAAAAAAGAATGGAGAAATAAGATAGTGCAAAGATTTTAGGAATCTGAATAGAGCATCTAAAAAGGATAATTATCCTTTACCTTCTCTAGACTAGGTTATCCAAACTATTTCAAGATCTTCCATGATGTCCTTTTTAGATGGATTTTTTAGATATAATTAGTTGCTTATTGCTCCAAAAGATAGGATGAAATAAATTTTACTACTAAATGGGGAACATATGCTTACAAGAGAATGCCTTTGGGATTAATTAATATAGGGGAAATTTTTTGAAGGGCCATGGACCATGCTTTCCAAAGTTTAGTGGTAAAATGTATCATCATAGATATGTATGATCTTATAGTATTTTTTAGAAATAGAGAGGAACATTTCATATATTTGATACAAGTATTTGATAAATGCAGAAAGTATGGTGTATCTCTTAACCCCAAGAAAATTATATTTTGTATCACTAAAGGAAAATTATTAGGACATATCATTACCAAAGATGGGATTTATGTAGATCCTGATAGATTAGAGGCCATCTCTAAAATTGGGTTGCTCAATAGCTGAAAAGAACTTAATTCATTTTTTGGTAAGATTAATTTTGTGAGGAAGTTTATTTTAGGCTTCACTGAGATTGTCAAACCTTTGAATGATATGCTTAAAAAAGATGTTATAATTTATTGGAACGAATAATATAAGAGTGACGTCACTAACATTAAGAAGGCAATCACTAAAGCACTAGTCCTTATAAGTCCTAATTTCTCAAAAGATTTCTATCTATATTCATTTGCTTCTGAGCATACTATGGCTATAGTGTTAACTCAAAAAGTTGATGGGAATGATCATCCCATAGATTTCATGAGCACCAACTTCAAAAATTCATAAGTGAATTATTATATGATTGATAAGCAAGCTTATGCATTGGTAAAGGTAGTAAAAAAATTTAGACATTACCTCCTTAGAAATAAGGTACATGCCATATTACCTAATCTAACTACAAAACTTATGTTGAGTCAGAATGAGCTTAGAGAAAGAAGAGGCAAGTGGATGGAAATTCTAAAAGAATATGATGTAGAGATGAAAATATCCAAATTAGTGAAATGTCAAGGTTTATTTTAGATGATTGCTAGTATTGACCCAAAATTTCATGTCATGTAAGTAGATAAACAAAATTTCCAACTCAATGAGTGGTATGACTCTATTATCCATTTACTTGCCAATGGTGTTTGTCCCCCAAGATTTATAAGAGAAAAAAGGAGAGAATTAAGGCTCAAAGTAGCGCATTACCTCATCAAGAATGGAATTTTGTATAAGAACTTTGAGGGAATTTATCTGAGATGTGTGTCCAAGGAATAAGTAGTTTGGATTATGACTACCTTTCATGAGAAGCTGGAAAGTGGAAACCCTTCAAGAAGAACCACATCTCATAATATTCTTAGGGATGGATATTATTGGCCCACCTTATTCAAATATGCTTATAAGCATATGAGGGAGTGTCATTCATGACATATTTTTAGCACAAAGGAGCCAAAGGTAGCCATGCCTTTACAACCCATGATGGTAGATAAACCTTTTACACAATGGGGATTAGACTTTATAGGAGGAATCAACCCCAATTATTCTAAAGGTCATAAGTATGTTTTAACTATTATAAACTATTGCACTAGGTGGACTAAGGCAGTATCAACTAAGCAATGTTGAATAGGAGAGGTGATCAATTTTTTAGAGGAATAATATTTGGAACCCCAATTTTTTTGGTTTGTGACAATGGATCTACATTCATTTCTATTGAAATGATGGAATGGGATTATGACCAAGGCATTTCACTCAAGTTTTATTTCAATCAATACCCTTAATTAAATGGTGTTTCTGAATCCACAAATAAAACTCTGATGAAAACTATCAAGAAATTTGCTGAAGATAGACATAGAACATGGAATAAACTTCATAAGTTTGTATTATGGGTAGATAGGTCTCAAGGCTTCACTATTTTTTTGGGTATATGGTCAGGAGCCTATCTTTTCCATCACCTTGAATTTTCCTACATTTGCATTCATGCAAGATTATATGGAGGATAGTCAATAACATGCTAATTCTAGGCTATTGAACATCATTCAAATGGAAGATGATAGATAAAAGGCATTTACAAACTTCAATAGACACCAACCAACTATGAAAAGATGGTTTGATAAGAGATCTAAAGTGAAGGTATTTAGGCAAGGAGACTTAGTCTTTCTTTAGGACAAAGCATCATAACTTAAAGGTATACCTAGTAAGTTCACCCCTTTATGGATTGGTCCATAGCAAATTATAGAAATCTTGGGCAACAACACTTTCAGGTTGAAAAATCTCAAAGGAACAAACTTTAATTTACCCACCAATGGGTAATACCTCAATAATTAATTTGTTTCTACCCCATTAGGGGTCTTCATGGAGTAAATGTGTAAGATTTTTAAAGTTAGAATAGGTATGCTAGTTAGTTTCTTTTCTTTCTTTTTTTTTTCTTCCTTGTTGGGCTTGTATATATTTATTTTGTTTGCATTTTTTTTCTTGCTTGGTGGTGTTCCCTAGTTGTGGTAAAGTCTCATGGTATTATTTCTTGGTTTGGAATTACTCAAAAGTGTGGGTATAAATCTTAAAAAGGTGAACATGAGGTGGCAATAAAATAGTATGAAGTAACCAGAGGTACTGATACAAATTGGCATAGGAATTTAATGTCTTATAAAGATTTAAACCTTATCCTGGATCAAAAATTGGTTTTAAGAAGAATCATATGTATACAATGTGAATTTATTTTACTAACTCATATTCATGCTTACACTTAAAACACATCCTTGTTATGGACTAAAGTTTCAATTAAAGGAGAGTATCCTAATGCCAGGGCATTTGACCAAATCCTTAAAACCATGTTGTATTGGTTTCTAACCTTTACAAAAGGACCTAGAAAAAAAAATAATTGCAAAATACTGGAAATAGAAATAAAGGTGATTCATATAATATCCATCAAGGCTATGGATGCCTAGCTGGTAGTAGATCAAGACCTTGAGTGGAACCAAGGTATCTCTATTGAGGATATAGATGCCTGCCTAGTAGCAAAGCAATACCCAAGCTTCCCCTAAATTAAAGAGTTGTTATTCTTAAATAATATCTAAAGTTCTCAAATTTAAGTATAATGGACCAAAAGGATATGAACCTAGATGTTGTTTCTTGAAATTCATGACAAACAGTAAGTGGAATCAAAGCACACAATGCATGTTTATATTTTAATATCTAAGTTTAAATTTTATACATAAGAAACTTGTTTCAACCAAAAGTTGATTCAGGAGAGAGTATATGTCCAAATGGGATATAAAATTCATGTACAAGTTTAAACCAGAGTCTTGTGTTCCAACATATTACTATATTTCCCCTATGAGTCACCATTTGTTGAGACCAACACCCCCATATTTATTTTTTGAAAAGGGGATAGCTATGATTATTTACTAGAACCTCTATATTCTAGAATAAGTGTGAAATATTGTTTGATATTGAATTTTAAATGTAGGTCAATCTTTAAAAAAGACATGAGCTTTGGTGTATCTGATTAATGATAATGTTTTATAGATTATTGTTGCTAAATAATCATATTTAAGGTGCTTAATTATAGGTTCCATGGAAGAAGTCAAGGTTCCCAAATATTAAACCCTAAGGGTTTGAATTTAAACATTCACAAAAAAATCTAGTAGGAATTTTTATGCTTGATCATTTTTTAACTTAAAGTTCATGCACTTTTGTAGATCTAACATTTTACAATTATTCACTAGATTTAATCCAATGGTGTGTCAAGATTGAAGTCTTTTAGAAAGGCATATAGTTAATGATTTGTGCCCTATTTATGATCTAACATCAATCACTTGATTATAGGTTTTAATCTAATGGTGTGAATTAAAGTCAGAGCTTCAAGAACTCCCAAGGGATTTACAAGTGGCATTTAGTTATTAGATCAATAAATTTCATTGTTTTAAATTTTATAGGTTCACTCTTATCAATTGTCATCTATAAGGATGTATTTGACATGATTGAACCCATCAAATTTAACTTATAAAATCCTCAAAGCCTTGGGAACTCCTGACGGGTTTTGCACGTGGCATTTAGTTATTGGTATCAATAAATTCCATTATCTTAAATTTGATAGGTTCACTCTCATAATTTGACATCTGTGAGGACGTATTTGATGTGACTGAACCCATAAAATTTAACTTAGATAATCCTTGAATCCTTGGGAACTCCTAAGGGTTTTACACATGACATTTAGTTATTGGATCAATAAATTCCATTGTTTTAAATTTGATAGGTTCGCTCTCACCAATTGCCATCTACGAGGATGTATTTGATGTGATTGAACACATCAAATTTAACTTAGACAATTTTTTAAAAGCCTAATAAAAGGGGGCATTTCTAAAAAACCTTTTAATAAATTCCTAGCTTTTTATGAAGACAAGCCTAGTATATAAAGATCTTAGCCTAACTCGTTTTGTGTTTTTTAAACATAAAATTCTAAATGACATTTTAAATCCTAAGATTCATATAATCATGGAACTAATTTAAAGGTAAGAATATTTTAGGATCCAACATCAATCGCTTGTTCACTGGATTTGATCCAATGATACATCAATCCCAAAGTTCTTTTAAATAGACATATGGTTAACCATTTGGCCCTAGCCAAGATCCAATGATGATCACTTGCTCAATGGATTTGATCCAATGGTGTGATGAAGTTGAGGATTTTTCAAAGGCCTCGTAAGCTTAACACATGGCATAATTAGTGATCTTAAAGATCAAGAGACTAATGAAATGTAAGGACCTAGATTTGGTTTTTCAAAGAAAAATAAAGATGACTTTTAAAATCTAACGACTAGCCTTCAACTAGCATTTATGAAATTTTTCGTGAAAGGCATGGAACCCTACCACATAAGCTCCACATAGGTATGGAAGATCAAAATGAAAGATATCATATGCTCGATAATGCAAGAAACATGAGAATGAGGTCCCATCAAATTTGAAGCATGTATGGAATCAAGAGTTGGATATTTTCACCATTAAAGCTAAAAACCCTGAACCCTCTATAAAGGACTCAAGTCAGTTCAATTAATCACATAGTAATAAAATTAAGTGAAACTTGAATTCATAGAAATTACCTTAGTGAGACCTTTGTTTTCATCAACTATAATTCAATGTTATCAATGATGGTGGGTAGGTAACATATGAAAATTGAAGTAGAGCTTTATCTAACCTCATATGGTGAAAAAAGGGTCTTTAGAGACACAAAGTTAGATTTAATAACCTTGAATGTACATGGAATAAAAAATTGGTCCAAATTATTCTTCTATATAGAAGAGTTGCAACCAATTTTCTAGGAGGAAAAAAAGAATGCTACATTGCACCAAAGATATAAAGACCTAGTATTAATTCAGTTGGCAGTTCTTCACCATGTGGCTGCTAAACCAAAGGTAATGCATTGAATCAACCTTATTGTTCTTATTTTCATTGATTTTAGAATAGATGGAGAATGGATAATTCATGAAGGAAGTATCAAGAAAGTTACATGTATATATCCCATGGCCTTTAATGCTTACTATAAGCTCCCTTTGCATCATTTTAATCTCCCATCCTTGAGAGAATGGAAAAATTACCAAAACTTGGATTCAATCCTCTCACCTTGGTTAATCCAAGGTTCCCATGTTTTTAGGACCCATAATGGTGAGATTTATATTGCCTAATCCAGGGAGGTCATTAGGGTAGCTATGACCTTATTGAACAGAGCCTTTGGTGACTCTTCTACAACTTATTTGAGTAAGCTATGTGTACCTTATGTCCATTACATGTTAGAGTCAAGATTAACCCCTCCCATTAGAGACTTAATAAGTTTTTTATTGGAAAAATAATTACATCCATCAAGAGAAAGGCCTCTAAGCAATTATTTATGATGTCTTACCTCTTGGATTCACTCCTAGCCTCTATTAATTTCCCTGGCATCCAAAATTGGTCCCTTGATGGTAGAACTACCATTTTCCATCATTAATACAAATTACATGCTTAAAAATACAATAATCACATGTAATTCATATGTGATGGTATCTTCCCAATCATTTTTGAGGCAATCACTGGTATCCCTATGCCCAAGATTCATCTTCTAATCAAAATAAAAGTAGAGACCATGGGGGATGTGTGGTTCTATCTAGATTACACTATAATAAGGATAGAAGGAATCATAATCCAACCATATAGATTGCCTATATATGCTCCCAGTAAGCTTACAAAGCAAGAAATTGCTTATCAAATCATCTAGGGAATGGATTGGATATGCAATAAGAATAAGAAGCCTCAAGTTCATCCCTTTCTAATGGACATTGGTAGAATTGTAATCAAGGATTGTAAACAAGTGGAGATCATAGTGGTGTACATGAAATCTTTTGATTTCCAACTGGATGATCTTAATATGTGGGACCCCAATGATAGAGTGGCTAACCATATTTGGGATAAAAAGGTCTCAAAGACTGAATACAAGCATCAACCAGGTGTGGGAGATGGTATTTACACAAAGGTAAGTAACTTTGAAGATGTCATGTCGAGGGTTAAAAACTACAAAATTAAATTAGAACATAGGCTAGTCATGGATTATAAGCCCTAAAGATAAATATGGCAACTAAATCCCTTGCATTATCACTTATTTCTAAGACCATCTGGGATTGCACATCAAGAGCCACCTATTAGAGGACAATATTCTGAGCCTCAAAAAATAGAATTGACAAAGTCACCCTAGGTTGGGAAACATAATTATGTAAAAGGAAAAGGTAAAGATGTGATTTAGGAGTCCAACATAAAGCATATACTTGGTGAGGGTATCCAAATTTAGGCATCCCCACTGAGTCCTTCTTCTCTAGCAGAGGTTATTAGCATGATTGCTTTGGAAACTAGGAAATATTGGAAAGTGCCCTTATTAAAATCATAACTACCTATGGTTTTGATAAGGAAGATGATCCATATAAGGAATAAAGCAACTAATTAGCTCTATTGGATGGAGGAAAGAGACAGGCATAATTGGCCTTAGTTCTTCTGTCTCCAAGAACGATGCCTAGGTTAACTTTCACTCACCCTAATAGTGAAATTAACCTCTTTAGTGATGAGAATCATATTTATGGACCAGTTATTCCTGATTGGTTTGTTTATGGGAAGTTACAAAAAATCCCATCTCTTTCTCCTTCACTGGCTTTGACTCAAGTTGACATGGATGTTCAGGATAATGTTAAGCCTTGGACTTAGGATATTCTGAATAAACAAGTAGAGAGAAGCATCCAGATCCTTCACAACAAGGAAAACCAAGGGATTGAAACCCTAGGAACCTCCAAGAATTAAAATGTAGAGATTTTTGAACAAACATATGTAAAGGAGTCTGACCCTCATGTCCTTTTCAATCTAGATACATCAACTCTTGATAGAGTAGTGACCAAAAAGGTTACTATTGGTACTAAGGAGTTCACCTTTCAGAAGTTGGACCCATTTGTGGGCTTAACTCCTATTCCATGGTAGGAAATAGGGGAGCATCCTATATTTTAAAAATATGTAGCTAGTATGTTATTGGCCCAATCAACCATGACCTTAAGTGGAGTTCATGGAATGAAATAGAGGATTCTCAACTTGGAGAAAGAAAAAAAAGATTTAAAAGCTCAGGTCCTCCTTTCAATTCTTGAGGATGTATTAAAAGTGTTGAATTAATATTTTATGGATATAATTGAAAATTTTAAAAGCATTAAGCTTAGATTGAGTGATTTAAACCATAAAATTCAGATGGCACAAGCCTTAATCACTCAATGGTAGAATTCTCAAGCTCAAATGGAGGAGCTCATCAAGGTACATAAGACAAAGTAGGCATTAGACTTTAAGATTATCAAACTTAGACATCTAAACATCTTCATGGTAGTTTTGATGGATAAAAAATAGGATTTGATCACTTGGACTAATGATTTCAATGAATTCATCAAGAAAGACACAGGCTTGGTAACCTAGATTAAGAAAATTTTGGGGAATCCATTAGATAACCCTTCTCAAACCACCACTATAGGCCTAATTAATGATGAAGAATTCAAGCAAAAGGTTGGTGTTCACATCTAAGGAATCAGAGACAATAAAGGTCATTCATCCAAGGACAACCAAGAGATATTTGATATTATTATTTCTATAGGGAAGCAAATCGTAGAAGCATAATGTATCGAGGAACTGGTATCTCAAGCTGATAAAGAATTTTATAAGTTAGTAGATCAAGAAGAGGATTTTCTAATGAAGCCTATAGTGGATTTTGACCTAATCAAGGAGAAATATACCAAGGTGAAATATTTCCTCAAATAGGATTAATTCAAGGGACCACCAATGAAATTCCTAAAAGAATATTCTTTTTGTAAAGTATATGCTAGTCTGTTAGCATATACTCTTTCTTGTCAAGTTTACATGTGACCTTCCACATTGTATCTTTATATCAAGGACAACTGTCCTTATCCACACATGGATATTTTGAAATTTAACTAGTTAATTACCTATGTTTCCTATAAATAGGTAGATGGTTACCATTTTTAAGAGAGAGTTTTTTGAGAAATTGTATACCAGGAACATTTAATACAACTAAGGAATTCTAAAAAGATTGTTTGTATAGTTTTGTTGAATGTCCATGCTACCTCTCAATTGTAGATGGTCATCTTGAATTTGAATGATTATTCTTGTTTTGAGTTACATTCTTTGTCATAGGGTTGTTAATTTATGCTAAATTCTACTGTAAATATCTCAAGTATACTTCATTTTATTTGCTTTGTATTTGGATGTACTTAGGTTATTCAGATCATAATAGCAAATCTTTAAAGTAAATTTGGTACTTACTTATGATTCATATTTTTCCTTTGAATTTTGCTTGATTTGTGATATAATTTGAGATTATACTATTTTATAACATAAATTGGTTCAAATTTTCTCAAAGCAATTGGAATTTGTCATAATATTTGAGATGAAAACTTGCAATCACATTTCTTTCTTACTTTACCCTTCTTTTTTCTTATTTTTATCAAGATTCACTCTAACTTAAAGATCATTATTAATAATCATTTAGTTTAGCTTCTAAGTCATAATAAGCTATTGAATATATAAATATTTAAACCCTTGGTGGCTCCCAACCACTAAATCAAACAAATATTGTGGACATTTCTCATACTTTGCTTCTATTTCCACCACAGACATAATTGAATTGTCACAAACTACAACTCATGCCTTGGATTTTCAAAATCCTAAAATGAGTAGTGTTCATCAACACTGAAGAGCACCTATGGTACATTTTTAAGCATCAAAACCTTGTGATATGATATTCACAAAATGCCCCTAGACCTCTATTTTCATGTTTTAAGGACAAAGGGCCTGAACACTATCATTTGAATCTTTGAGCATTGTTTTCAACTTCCATTTACCAATACACACCTAAAAAGGTCTAAAATTATCTACATAACATGTTTTGACTTCAATAAGAGTTTCAACTCATGATCCAATGCTCCTCATGACACCTCTGACTCTCTGTTAAGCCACCTGTAGGTGGATGTTCTCATGTACAACAATGATGTGAGTTTTAGGTAGTGCATATTGCTTTGACCATAAAATGATTTTATGCCTATACTAACACCTATAAATGAATCTTAAAACTATCATGGATATCAAAAAAGTATCAATACCTCCATTTAAATGTGAATTCATTCATGGAGGCACCTATAGGTGTATTTTAATGGTAGAAGACTATGTGCATAGGCAGTAGATAGTGTTATAGGCAATGTATAAGAGATATATGCTAAATATTCATTATAAATATTCACCAAGTGATGAATGAAACTATTATAAATTCAAAATATTTTAAAAGTATATCATATCTCCCCATTTATCATGGTATCCTTTTATGATACTTGTATATTCAAGGAGCTACCTGCATATGCATAGTGCATTGACTGTACCCATGAAACATTTATTGGATAATGGATTTAAAGGTGAGGTTATGGGAATATATAATTATAAAAATGATGATTAACCTATAAAAACTTATTTAATTCACCATTAAATCATGGAGGTCTTGAAAATGGTTGAAAACTACCTATCATCCCAAATGAGATTAATCTACCAACCTAAGATGATTTGTTCACCAAAAAACCATAAAATATAAAAAAAGAATGGAGGTAATTTTATAAGAGATAAAAAATCCTCTATATTAAACCTCACTAAATGGTTTGTATGAACTTGCCCAAATTTGAGAAAAACATATAGGTTGCAGGAAATAGTGAGCTAAAAAACATAGTCTGCTTATAAAGGATGGTTCATAAAGCATGGTTAACCAATATTATAAATATTATTATATAAATGTATATCTATTAGTTTAATTTTATCTCCCAAAAAATTTTGACCTAAAACCTCTTCCACTGACTGTACCAAGCATGAACTTGTTGATCACTTTTGTATGTCTAGAAGGGAAAGAAAGGAGTAGAATAGTTTTGGGCCTTTTTTATAAATTCCAAAGCATGTCAAGCAATAATATGAGTGTGATAAATATGAAGAGACATTACATGACATTTTCCCATGTTTCACATTACCCCATGGGTTGTACAAGTGTCAAACTCTTCTCTTTTCTTAAGAAAACTACCCTTCCTTTTGAAGAACCTACCACTTTTAAATTATGAATTATTGATAAAGACTTATTAGGACACATGGGACATGAAATCACCTTTTTTAACCTTCAAAATTCCAAATGAGGCCATAAAAATCATTTAATGCTCTATTTATGACCCCAAAATGACTCAAAATGATATATTGACTAATATGATTAATGCCAAGGCTAATGTGATATAGAATAACATCAAAAGACATATAATACACCATATGACATAATATTAAACCCTTAAAAACACCTAAAACTCAATTTTTTACCTATAAGGGTCCTAATTTGACATTTAGGGTCAAATTTGGTCAATACTCACCTTGAAGACCACCATCCCACCATGGAATTAGTCAAAATGATCCATTTTCCTATCTATGCACACTAACTTGATGGATGGACTGTAGGTGGAAGCTTTAGACTATGAATAAAGAATTAGGTGTTCAAGAACATTTATAAAATGATCCAAGACCCAATGATCTTGAATGATCATGGAACCTCAATGAAACACCATCATTTGCAAGGAAATCTTCATTTAATCTTTCTTGATAGTATCAACCCTTCTAAAACCAACTACCTTTCCTTTAGATGATAGAGTTCCCATTAAGTGTTTGACTACTCCTTGGTTATATTTAGGTGATGTATAGACTAGGGTCATACTTGAGGGTGTTTGGAAATATATGAGGTGTCTTTTATTCATCTATAACATGATGGTATCTTTGATAACTTCAATAAGCTCTTAAAATGGTCCACACCATTTGAAAACACCTCAAAGCCTTATTATACCTTCTTGACTATAGGTCCTTGTTTAAGCCTTATATATGTCTCCAATAGGTGTAAAAATAATCATATTATTTTTTTTCCATGAATATCCTAGTCATTGAACTCTAATAAGCATTTGTCTCACTCTATTTACCATACAACCCTTTCACAAGTTTTCCACTAGACAATTCACTTACATCTTAAAGGCCAAATATTGATATGGGTTTAAAGAGCTCAAAATTTTATCATGGATGGTATGAGGTCAAATAATTACACTTGAATTAACCCCTTTCAATTTATCCAACTCATTCTAGCATCCTATTTCACATACAAGCCTCATCTTGGGTTTCTAAGGCTTGTAGCCCCTTTTTTGGACATTTTTCCTTGGTTTGACCAATCTATGAAATATATCAAAAATATGATACCGTTTATAGATTTTTTACCCTTTTAAAACTTTGATAATATTAAAAAAAACCTTTCAAAGGTCTTGAAACCCAATTCTAGTGGCACTATCTTCTATCCATGTGGATATGGTTCACTTGGACTATTAAGCCTATTAGACATTTTTGGCTTCATAATGGCCTCCAACTAGAAAATTGACACTAAAAACACATATAAATGGGAATATAATATCTATTAATAGGTTCTTATGCTCCCATCTGGCTTGATTGACAATCCCACCATGCATTCCAAATTCAAGAATGCCCTTCCCAATACAAGAATGATGATGATTTTTAGCCTAACATTAAGCATATATAAAACCAAAAATGTAAGTCATATGGTTGAACTATAAGATCCATTATATTAATGTTAAATCCTTATTATTTTACAGTTAATATAGTATAAATCACCTATAATATCAATAAATGGTATAAGTTGCAGTAACATGTCTTAAAATGCAACTTTTTGGTAGTGATGGGACAACTTGTTGACCTCCAACTAGCAATTTTACCTCCAGGACCAGCAGGTGTAAACTCACTATCTAAATCATGTCTATATATGAAAATTACATGTGATCCAATTATTATGACATATAATTCCATCCATAAGTGCATTTTCAATACTATTCTTGAGCATAGAAACATTGATAACAAATGTTGTTAAAGTTGAATCTACGGTCCAAGAACTCCAGTTACAATGTTTTTTGGCTGAAAATGGAACTTCAAAAATGTTTATAGGGGTGGATAACATCCAATACCAGGTTTTTAGCCTCTCATTTGGCTTGGTTGACAACCCACCACCCATTTTGGGCTCAAGAATGCCTTTCCCAATACAAGAAAGATGTTGATTTTTAGCCTAACTTTAGGCATGCATAAAACTAAAACTTTAAGTCATACTAAAAAATAATAAGATCCTTATTTTTAATTTTAAATACATATAATTTCACCTTTAATATAATATAAATCACCTCTAAGATTAATCCATGGTAGAAGTTGACGGGTCCTAAAATGCAACTTTTTGGTAGTGAAGAGACAACTTGTTGACCTCCAACTAGCAATTTTGCCTCTGATACTGGAAGGTGAAAATAAATAACTTTAATCATGTATATATATGAAAATTAAATTTTATCTAATGATCATGACATCCAATTTCACCCGTAAGTGCATTTTTAGTACTATTTTAGAGCACATAAACATTGATAATAAATGTTGTCAAAGTTGAAGCTACAGTACAAGAACTCCATTTATGATACTTGTTGGCTAAAAAATATCACTAAAAACACATATAGAGTGATGGATAACATCAAAAACCAAGTTATTGGCCTCCCATATGGCCCATTCGACAAACCTACCACCCATATTTGGCTCAAGAAAGGCCTTCCCAATACAAGAAAGATGTTGATTTTTAGTCTAACTTTAGGCATGCATAAAACCAAAAATGTAAGTCATATGGACAAAACATAAGATCCATTTTGTGAATTTTAAATCCCTATAATTTCACCTTGAATATATTTTTAATACCTCTAATAGAAATATTGGTAGAAGTTGTAGTAATGGGTCCTAAAATGTAACTTTTTGATAGTGAAGAGACAACTTGTTGACCTCTAACTAGAAATTTTGCCTTCGATACTGGTAGGTGAAAATACACCAATTTTAACATGTATATATATTAAAATAAAAAATTATATAATGATCATGACATCCACTTTCACCCACATGTGTATTTTTAGTATTGTTCTAGAGCACGAAAACACTGACAATAAATGTTGTCAAAGTTAAAGCTATGGTTCAAGAACTCCATCTTCGATGCTTGTTGGATAAAAACTAGTACTAATAACACATACATAGGGGTGGATAACATAAAATAATATGTTATTGGCCTACCATATGGCCTAGTTGACAAACCCACCACCCATTATGAGCTCAAGAACACCCTTCCCAATACAAGAAAGAAGATATTTAACCTAACTTCAGGCATGCATAAAACCAAAACTAAAAGTCATATGGATGAACCATAAGATACTTATTGTGAATTATAAATATATATAAGTTCATCTTAAATATATTTTTAATCACCTCTAAGATAAATCCATTGTAGAATTTATAATATCGGGTCCTAAAATGTAACTTTTTTGGTAACAAAGAGACAATTTGTTGACCTCCAACTAGTGTTTTTACCTCTAGGACTAGCAGGTGCAAATACATCATTTTGAGCACATATATATATGTAAGTTACACATGATACTATGACCATGACATCCAATTACACCCACAAGTGCATTTTCACTATTTTTTTAGGAATGCCATACCAATGAAAATATGCAAATCAATTAAAAGTTTGTTTGTTTTACGAGCACATATATATAGGTAAGTTACATATGATCCAATGACCATGACATCCAATTCCACCCATAAGTGCATTTTCACTACTTTTCAATAATTCCATACCAATGAAAATATGCAAATCAATGAAAAGTGTGTTTGTTTTGTGTGTAGCATTGGTATGTAATGCCATTTGAGGCAATTTTAATGTATTTGGTTTAGCTATAATCCATGTAGATCATTCTAAATAAGGATGTTTATGTGTTTGTAAGGATATAAGAAGAAATAATCTTATCATGATAAATTTTTCAAGAGCATAGAAATGTGAATTACTTTTAATAAGCTTCTCTTAACTTTAATAATATGAAATTATTTACTAACGGTGCTAACCACATGAAGGTGGAAGCTTATTTGGAACCACTAACCTAAAAAAAATGTTAGTAAGTAATTAGAGATGAAATTTATGCACATACTACCTATAAAATTAAAAACATTTGGTAAAATTGTTTACATCTACATTTTACAAATCAACATAATCGTGCATTTCAATCCAACAAACTACTTGGATTTTCTCTAATCTTAATAGTATCAAGAGTAGATTCATGGTTTGACTCATGAAATTTCCATAGATCCTATTTCTTGGCCTCCCATGATATTTTTGCAATTAAATGTTTATTTCAAGAACCAAATTTGAGTATTTTAGTATCTTCTTGTGTATTTAAAAGTCTTCAAACAACCATACATTTTATTTTTTTATAGGATATCATTGAAGCCAAGTTTCAGTGACTACTGCAGACCCGATGGGATAATCAATGTTTTCTCCATATACGATTGGGAAAGTCAATTTTTTATTTTTATCTACACATTGACATAAGTAGTAATATTTTACCTCTTCATTGTCTTCATCTACAATAACTACAAAAACATTGTTTGCATCATAAAAAACAATTTTAAATGACACTATGAAGATAGATAATGAGAATAAATAGTACATAAAGATTAATCTCTACCTAGTTGCACTGGATCAGATATATGGTCAAATTCATGTGATGATGTCATATCTATAAGTTAAAATGTTGGTAGAACTTGATATGTGTTAATTAGAATTAGAGGACTAGAACTCCAGTCATCTGCTCACTCTTGTGACTCACACTCATTCTAAACAAAGTCAATACATGTAGAACAAAATCTTTCCAAGTTTCACATATGAATAGTCTAAGAACCTACATTTGAGCTACTAAATAAGTGAATCTTACTTGAACCTGTTAGAATCAAATAATCCTCATAGTTTGCCAAGTCTTTTTCCTCTATTAACTAAAAATGTCTATGAATAGTAGAATTTACTTGAGCACTATGACATATGTTCTCATTACACTATTCAACCATGGTTTTTGTATCAATCAAATTAACAACATGGTCAAATTTCAACTCCTCCCTTGCAATGGATCTTTTTACACATGCTTTATCACTATCATGCTCCCCTTTTCCATGGCTAGCCTCGGTGAAGCTCCAAATATGTTCTACACTAGTGGTAATGTGCATCTTGCTCAACCAATAAGACATCTATGTATTCTTGAACTATGATGTGTAATTGTCTGACCAAATGTAATGTTGTTTGAAATTAATTTTCCTTTAAGTCAATTGTCCATAATACTTATTAAAACAACCTTGCACATACTCTATACAATTTGATAGGTCATCACTGATATAGAAATGGTACTCCCTTAATATATTTATATCTTCCTCTAAACTATCAGGTGCATGCATGATTATGACAACTTGTGTTGAGTTGTAATACTACGATTGAACTTCTATTTGTGGTTTGAATGTGTAATTTTTATCAAAGATGAATACTAAAATAATATAATCAAGTGGGAATGTGTCCTTACTTATATTGAAATGTTTATCCATCCATTTATCCCTATGTGTGTGCTTTACATACTCATAAACAATTTTCTCCATGAATTCAACCATAAATTCTGAAACATGTATCTCTTTCATAACAAGCTCACACCTTTTAGATTCTTTTCCATCTTTTACTTGATATAAATCATAGATTTGTATTTATTCAAACCAACTAATTCCTTTCCAATTGCACTTCTACACTCCTCATGGATACATTTTTTTAATTTTGGTAATCCACCACATATGCTATAATTTCCATCCAAACATGTTTTATTATAAAAGAACTATCCATCTAATCTTTCACAAAAAATATTTGGAGTAAATTCCCTAGCTTATTTTGGTGGAACTTCTATGCCACACTCTTATAAATTGTTTTTAGTATGCAAATTACAATAAATATGGTGAAAAACATCAAAGAGCATTGAAAATTCAACATGTTAGCTACAACAATAATTGGTGTGTGTGTGATTTATTTTTACATAAAAAAGTTTGGCCATCTCAAAAAATCTTTGAATAATATTAATTTATGGATTTTTTCCAAAAACTTAGAGTAAAATTATGTTTGAGTCATATCCAATAAATGTTTTGGATGTGGTTCATAATTATGAGAACCAATTCTTATTTTCACTACATCTCTTACATTGGGCAAAACTCTTGTATTATCTTTCCAAAATTGTGAAAGTAAGTCTTTCAAAGAATCAGCTATAGCCTTGTCCTTTCATGGAAGCCTACCAAAAAATTCCCAAAGCTATTTCATATTGGGTTCATTAAGTCTTTCACATCTTACAATTAATTTCATTAATTTTTTTTTATTTATATCAAGTATTTAGCTTATTTTTGAAATCAATCATTTTCCCTATTTCAACACTTACTACACAAGTTATTATTATATGTTGGGCAATACTATAGCCTTTGTTGCATGATTTTAGGCCTAGAATATGATATGCATAATGTATATTTTCAATAATTTCATCATTTTCATCATACATGTTAGATGTTCTTAGTATTAATGTGTACATTGTAGGTCTCATATTAATCAATTTCATCAATGAAACAAATAACTAACATATTTGACTATCATACTCTAATCTATGAAAGAAATTATCCTAATCCCAAATTTATTGAGCCAGTCTTCTTGAATGGTGGTCAAACATTTTATTATGCCTTGGTTTCAAAATATTTTCATCAACTTCAATTAAGTACTTGTCTTTTCTACGCATAATTCTTGGAGGTTTTGTTATTGGTGGAATGTGTTCAGAAGGTGTTTCAAAATCATTATATGTTTCCATGAAATTTTCTTCATTATATGTTTCCATGAAATTTTATTCACTATTGATTTCATCATTATTTGATTCCATTAAATTTTATTCATTGTGGGTGGGTAAAGTATCAAGCATAGGCTCTTCATCAACAAAATCAAAAACATTAAACTTTAAATGTGAATTTCCAAAATTATCTAATTTATTATTGTCAATTTCATCATAATTAAATTCATTATTTTTATTTTCATCATTATTAAATTCATTATTATCAATTGCCTCATTATCTAAGGCATTTGGTTCATCAGGGTTAGTGTTTATACCTTGTCTAGAAAAAAATGCTTGCATTCATACCTTATATTTTTCTCTTAACTCTTCTAATTGATCTGATGTTTTTTTTTCAACTTCTTCCTCTTCTTTGAATGCAAACTAGAGCCCATTTTGACAAAAGCAATCAAGAAAGTACTTCAAAATGTGGGGTCCAAAAAAATTGCAAAGAAAGTATGTAGAGAATATGTAGAGTATGCAGGGAATGTTTTTAGGGACAACAATCTCAATTTGAGATAAAAATAGATGTTGAAAAGTAAGTTTTTGTTTTACTTCAAGGAAAACATATGCATTCCTTGAAGTATAGGCATATACTATAAAAATAAGCACAAAGGCCCATATTCAATGCATAAAATTCCATATAATACTATAATATGATACAATAAGATTCAATAAGACTATAACATGATGCATAAATCCCTAATATGATGCAATAAGACTATCATATATTGCAATAAGGTGATCATATGATGTAATAAGGATAAATATGATGTAATAAGGCTATCATAAGATGCAATAAGACTATTATACGATGTAATAAGACTATCATATGATGTAATACTATCATACAATGTAATAAATCTCCAATATGATACAATAAGTCTATAATATCATGAAATAAGGCTTAATATGATGCAATAAGGCTCAATATAATTTATAAATCCCCAATATTATGTATAAATCTCTAATATATGATGCAATAAGACTCTTGATAAGACTATGAACTAATAATACTATCATATGATGTAGTATGGATCAATATGTAAGACCAAATGATCTAATTTTACCCAAAATCCCATCATAATTCTTTACAAAACTAGGTGAATAATGGGTTCACAAATTAACAATAATCACATTCAAGAATTTATGCATTTGTGATGAAATCAGGGAACTTAGGGTTGTGTTTATTATAAAATTAGGATTTAGGATTAGGGGTTTACTATAATGAGTTTTTACATGTGTATGTGTCATGAAATTAGGGTTTATGGAAAATGTACATGTTTAAGTGATAACATTAGGGTTTATGATCAACATGTCATGATATGTGACCTAATGTATCCCCTTTAATCACATTATAGACTCCAATTTAGGTTCAATGGGTTAAAATTGGACACATTTGTGTTCATATTTGTATTTTTTATTAAATTAGGGTCAGTTAAGCCATACATGTTTCATATATTATACAATCAATTGGGCCATAAATTTGGTTTAGGGGCTCAATTTTTCCAAAATCAATTGGTTCAATTCAACCAATTGGTCCCTAATTCAATTGATTGACTAATTGGTTCAATTCGTGATCTAGAATCACACTAAATTTTGTCCTAGATCATATATCATAATCTTATATTTATGTTAAGAAGGGGTTCAAATTGGCCTCCCATGCCTCTTCAATTGAATGAATCAACTTTTTGGTTTGTTGTATATATACATGATGATATTCTAGGGTTAATTTCACTCTAAATCACATCATGTATATAATTTAAAATAAGGTCATATATGGTTTATTTTGAACCAATTACCCCTATAATTAAACCTTACTTTTCCATGTGTGTACCTCATACACCCAAAAGTGTTAAAGATATCAGAGATACATCAGGTCATGGAAATTTTAGAGTTGACAATTCCCCAAGAGGCTAAATCCAATTACATATCACCACATGTACCTTTTCCATGCTAAGAAGTGTTAGAACTATTAGAGGTGTCAGGTCCTACAAGTATTAAATTACTATTAGAACCTTATAAGGCTTGATCCTATTAGATACATCACCATATGTATTTTATCCACACATATACTTATGTTAGAGATCTAACTGTCAAGTCCTAGAAGCATTAGATTTGTTAGAGCCTCAAGATGCCCAATCTAATAAAATATTTCCACATGTAGGTCTAGTATATTTGGATAAGTTTTAGAGTTTTCAAATATGTACATACATTCTAGATCACAAAATCATCAGAGATGTTAGCACCCCAAGAGCCCTGATCTAATCAGAGATGGCCATGTGTACTTTTATACTCCAAGTGGCTGATTTGAATAGATAAGATTGATAGGTTGGGGATGGCCCCACTATGTCAAGTCATCAAAAGTACTAAATGATCCCATTAGCAACAAGAAACACATGGAAAAATATGAACACATCTCAGATGCCATGACAGTCAAATTTAGGCATGTGCACACTGTGCACCCTATACATTTATTAGCTCACA
This sequence comes from Torreya grandis, assembly GCA_037957365.1. Classification (NCBI taxonomy): domain Eukaryota; kingdom Viridiplantae; phylum Streptophyta; class Pinopsida; order Cupressales; family Taxaceae; genus Torreya; species Torreya grandis. The sequence goes on from JARHVA010000930.1 coordinate 161,920, forward strand.
TGAGTAGAACTCATGATATTTGATAAGTAGATAGGTCCCATCACTTTTAACCAATCCAACTAAGTCTTATTCAAAAATATCATACATACATATAATCCAAAAATGTTTAAAGATGGACATCGATCCCATCAAATCATGTTTAGTAAATAATTCACATGATGTGAGCCTCTGATAGGCTAGGCTTGGCCTTGATGTCTCAAGTCATAAAAAGTACTAAATGATCCAATCATCAGTAAGAAACACTTGGAAAAATATGAACACATCTTAGATGCCATGAGGGATAAATATAGGCATGTTGCCACTTCACTCTCTACATTTATTAGCTCATATGAGTGGAACTCATGATATTTGATACTTAGACAGGTTTCATCACCTCTAACCAATAAAACTAAGGCCTATTCACAAATTCATCATACATATATATAATCCAAAAATGTTTAAAGATTGACATTGATCCCATCAACTCATATTTAATAAATAATTCAAATGATGTGAGCCTCTGATTTACCATTACTGTACAAAAATTATCATGTAGATCCCTTTAAGGTCCTATTTGAATTGAAAGAGCACCAAACATTATCAATATTATATGTATGTATTCAAATTATTCAAATCCCTTTACCTTGAATTACCTATAGATCCCAAAGTGCATTCATATTAAGTCCTACACGTAGGAGAGAACATAATTTAGCAATGGACTCCTTAACCTCAAATCCTAAGGTGGAGAAAGAATTTTGAGATACTAATTTCTTGAAGTCTACATCATAAGGTTTAAGATCATTACAATGAAATGTGAAAAATTCAATTGAAGATATGTACAAAATATATAATCTTTAAACCTTCAACAAGGGGGTGCAAACTGGTATTTAGTTATGATCAACCATCTATATGAGGTGAGTAGCTCATCATTCACATGAATAATTATTGGTTCCCTCTACTCAATATCATCTTTGAGGGAAATTAGGTCTCAAATTTAGGGGACATTGTCACCTTTAATGTATCTTGAATAAGCTCAATAGAGTTTGATCTGGGGTAACTTATACATATGTCATACTTTGTCAATGCCAAGTCTATACCACCCTATATTTATAAAGCATAGCCATCTCTTAATGGGTTCAAACAAGTTACCTAATGAATTTATATATTTTATAAGCTATGCATTCATCACTACAGGCACAACATCTTAAAATGACATCTTAATACCACATCATCACTAATGGATACATATGACCATTTCAAGTTTATTGAGCTCAAAACTAAATATTATGCAAAACAAAACATTTACCCAACTTGACCAAAATATTAAAATATATAAGAAAAACATGTACCTTGTACTCATAATCCTACTTTCTTATCCTACCTTCCCAATTACATAGTAAGTTATATAACTCTATAGTATTAATAAACACCAAGTATTGTCTAGCTTGTTTTTAAGCTTGAAATTATTGCATCCATGGTGTGGATAGGAATAGTCCCATGTCAAATTCACACTCTTGAGATGAGGTGGGAATGGATGAATAGTTTATGGTTGTCCAATGTGTGATGGAGGGGTAGATGAATGAGGTGCACAAAATTGAGGATTAACCATATTTTCATAAGAGATCTCAATTTTAGGCAAAATTTAAACAATGTATTTGAATACATTAGGGAAATATTGAATAATTGTAACAATACAAGACTCTTGTTATACTTTTAATTAGGACCTCAAAATGTACCTATTGAATTATATGCACTGAGTGACCTTGGAGGAAACTTAAGGGACTTTATTCATCACATTTTAGGAATGGGATAATCCAAGGCATGATTCATAGGAATTAGGCTCCATTAGATATCATTATTTAAATAGATATACAAGAGATGCACTATTACACCAAGGGATCAATTATTATTTATACTTACATAAAATTATCTATACTACATAGTCTAATTCAACAAGTTTGCCACTTAAACAAATTATTTCAAAATTTATAAATAAAGGGGTATGGTTAAATATATCAAAGAAACAAAAAAGAGGTAAGATAGGATTTTAGGCAATTAGGATAATATCAATAAGAAACATGAAATTTAAGGGAAAATGGGATTTTAGGCAAGTAAGGTAGTAAGGTATACCCTTGCCCTATTATAAGAAACATAAAATTTGTTTTTTTGGTGTTATTTCAAAACAACTCATACATGTTATATAATACATACACATTATATAATATGTTATATAACATGTATGCATTATGAAACACATATGTGTTATATAATGCATATAATTATTTGAATTTGAATTCAAAACCAAGCCTCTATGCTCAAAAATGGCTTAGATTTCTGAGCTAGAGGCTTGTGACTGTGCATCTATAGTTGAGACTGAGAGTTTTGATAAAAACCAATAAATTTAAAATTCAATCACCAAATATGCTATGGATTTCAACATCAAAATTCAAAAAATTATTACCATCACAATGAACATGTTGTCGTCTTTCCAAATATACAATTTTTATAATTTTAGCTTATTTTAAGGGTTAAAAATATATTTATTTATAAATTCACCTTTTTTAGGCCACTACATGTTGCACATATACATTCCTATTCATGTTTATGTAATTGTTTTTCATTGATCCAAATACAAAAAAAATTATATGGTAACAAATAGGTCTAATTATACACACATTAAAAAAATCGTGCACAACTGGCTATCCATTTTTTATCATTTTTTAAGATCTACTTAATTAAAAAATTAATAAAAAAATTATTCATTGAAAAAATATTAAAAAAAATTGTAACACATTAGAAGATATTATCTAAATATTCACCAAAGGGTTTCAAACAATATGTAATGATGCTCAAAAAATGGTGGGTCTCACGACCATCTATCTATTATGTTTTCTTGAAAAAAATAGGATGTCCTCTTCAAATTTTAGATTTTTGAACTATTTATACTTAACCATTTTTCAAAAAAAAAAGAAAATTGGAAACTAAACTCAAAATTCTACATGTTCTTATACCATCTTCAAATTTTGAGTGTAGTTATTTACATAATTTCAATTAGCTAAAATTTTAGAAAAATCATGTCTGTTGGGGATCAACCAAAATGTTGATTACAATATGAAAGCAATTAAATGCTTAAACCAGAAAGATAAGTAACTAGAATTAGATAATAACAAAGAATATGCTTGTATTAAACTCTTTACAAAAGGAATACAATTGAAGAAAGTTCTTTTCTTCCACACCTCTCTCAGATGTACAGATGATCTCTTTCCCTCAAGAGCTCTCTCTCTCAATTACAATCAACTCCAACAACCTGGAATGATTCACATATACAATTCTGTACTATTCAACACTTCACATTGATAAGCTATGAAGAAATTTCCTATTATATAATTTAGGACATGGGCATCAAATACAGCCATCAGATGCACCTCCTAATCAAGGGCTCTAAACAGAGAGATGCAGACTTAAGACTATCACTTAATTAACATGCAAACATTTGTTCTATCCACGGAAATAGCTTACTGGACGCACAGGTAACCGATGTCGGTTCTTGCCTGTTTGCCTGTGACTGATGTTGGCTGATCCCTACCGATGTCAGCATCTCTTGGTCTGCTCCTGACCAACATCGGTCGCTCCTAACCAATGCCGGTGACTGTGTAAACCTACAACTTTGCAATCCACTCACTTGGTGAAGCTTTTAGCTCCACACCTTAACAATCTCCCACGTGGAGATAAACAACTGCACCAGTACCTGTACAACAACATCTTTTAGCTCCTCCACCAAATATGCTATGGATTTCAACATCAACAATTCAAAAAATTATTACCATCACAATGAACATGTTGCACTCTAACTATCACCATATAATCTACAACTCTCTTGCTCCTTTCCTAGCTCTTCCATGAACCGTGTCATCCATATCATCTAGCCTCTGTGACTGCAATATACTCTGCTTCTATAGTTTAACCTTCTGTAACTTTGATATCCAGCTAACCGCCATTCCACCAACAGTGAAAACATATCTTGTGGTGCTCCTTCTACCATCCAAATCACTTGCCATATTAAATATACATAACCATGTAGAGAATATCTGAACCTCCATAGCACAAATGCCTAACAGATATATAAGGATCCACTAAACCTTTTTTAGGCCACTACGTGCTGCACATGGAATACATTCCTATTCATGTTTATGTAATTGTTGTTTACCGTTGATCCTGCATATTGAACCACTTCAACACCTTGTTCACATAATCCTCTTGAGACAAAATCAAAAATACTCATGCCAAAGATTTTCTTTGGCTCCCAAATCCTTCATATGTGTGACATTTCAAATCAGGTCTACAATCCTATACACTACATTAGAAAATATATCAATATTTCATATTTTTGTAGCCATGAGTCATAAACTTGTAGTTAGCTTGCTTGAGGCCATACAACAATCAGCACTAGCTTCTCCTTACTTTGACCTCAAATCCTTCCGACTGATCCATATATATTTCTTCATCTAAATCTCCATTGTCTTAACATCAAGCTGCTCAAGATGCAAATCCTCAATAGCAACTAAAGAGAGTATAGTCCGTATAGAAGTCATTTTAACAATAGGAGAAAAAATCTCACCAAAATCAATACCTAGTTTTTGTGCAAATCTTTTCACTACCAATCTGGCCTTAATCTCAATACCTTCTTTCAATCTGTAGATCCATCTATTTTTCAGTGTCTTCTTTGCAACTAATGTTTGGTTCTCTTTCAAGGACTCCATTTCCTCAACCATGCCACGCTCCCACTAATTCTTGGATTCCACCTATATTATCTTAAAAATCCAGTTCTCCACCATCAGTTAGCAATAAATAGAATAATGAAGGGGAATATTGAATTGGAGGTTTACTTACCATTTTTGACCTCCTGATGGGCATCTAAGACTCATTCACAACATGCTGTCTGCCCAAATTCTCTGACAGTGACCGACCTCGGTTACTTCCAGGCCTCTAACTGGCCGACATTGGTTATGCCTGACCAATGTCGGTTCCTTCCTGGCCGATGTTGGTCACTGTATGACCGACATCAATTTTTGTTCTATCGATGTCGGTTCCTACCTTGCCGATGTCAGTCTCTGTGTTTTCCTGTCTGTGATTAATTTTTCCTACGAGATCATTTTGGACCGTCACCTCATCCAATTCTCCATTGCTCTGCCTAGATTGATTCAGCTTCTTGAGCTGATCACTATACATCACTTTTTCATTGAAAACAACATCACGGCTCCTAATTATTTTGTTAGTTCCTAGATTCCAAAACTTGAATCCGAAATCATCAGAGCCATAGCCAATAAATGTGTGCCTCATAGACTTAGCATCCAGCTTCTTTCTATTTTCCTTATCAATGTGCACAAAGGCTTCACAACCAAAAACTTTGAGAAATAAGAGATCTACCTTTTTACCGATCCATGCCTCTTCTGGAATTCCACCATCCAGAGCTATAGAGGGTCTTCTATTAATCAGGTACACTGTAGTATCAATAGCTTCTCCCTAAAACTCTAATGGCAAACCAACATTCAATCTCATACACCTTGCACACTCCATTATTGTTCTATTCATCCTTTCAGCAACTCCATTTTGCTGAGGTGTCCTTGGAACCATCCTTTACCTACATATTCCATGCATATAACAATACCAGTTGAACTTGTAGCTATAGAACTCACCACCATTGTCAGATCTCAAACACTTCAATCTTCTGCCTGTTTCATTCTCAACCATAGCTTTCCAAATCTTAAAATTTTCAAATACATCAGATTTCTTCTTAATACAGTAGACCCATACCTTTCTTGTAGCATCATCTATGAACGAAACATAGTACTATGATCCTCCAATAGAAGCAACTTGAGCCGGTCCCCACATATCTGTGTGAACAAGCTGTAACTTATGCTTCTTCTTTGTTGACCCAGTCTTGAGAAAACTCACTCTCTTCTATTTTCCAAAAACACAGTGCTCACAAAAATCTAGATCTATGCTTTTCAAATCTGAAAGCTTACCTTTTGACTTAGGAATAGACATTCCCTTCTCATTCATATGGCCAAGCCTTGAGTGCAACAACTTTGCATCCACATCTGAAGTAGATAATACAGAAGGAGAATTATTAGTAACACAATTACATAAATAGAGAGCACATACTCTCTTAACTCTAGCTAATACAAGTGCACCCTTGGTCACCTTCCAAGATTCAGCTGTGAGAGTTATTGTACAACCCTCATCCCCTAACTTTCCTACAAAAATCAAATTCCTCTTCAAGCTAAGAACATGCATCACATCTCTCAACACCCATGTGTTGCCATTTTGTATTTTCAGCTGCACTTTTCCTTTGCCAATTCCAAAATCTCCATGGACATAGTCACTAAAATATTCTCTATTGGGGGTAGCATGAAAAGATGCACCATAATCTAAAACCCAAGATTCTATATTATTATGTAAAGAGAATATTAAAGCATCTTGTGCAATACCTACAACCTTTGCTTCTTCTTTTCCTTGGTGCTGATTGTCCTCCTTAGGCTTTGACCAACAATCTCTGCTTATGTGCCCCATCTTTCCACAATTCTAGCATTATGGCTTCCTGCCATTTCTGGATTTGGATCTACCTCTCACCTTTGACTTAGACCTTGATCTCCCTTTCCTGCTCTTCTCTTTTTGCCTTCCCCTACTCTCAAAACTTAAAGCATTCCTTGATGTTTCCTCTGTGCTTTTCCTGCAAATTTCTTCATTCAAGATTACACTAACAACATCCTCTACTTTTAAAATATTTGAAGCAGATGCAGTATTACTAACTGCCATTACTAAGCTATGCCAGCTTTCAAGCAAAGAACATAATATTAAAAGAGCTTTAATTTCATCATCAAACACTATTTTGACTGAACTTAATTGATTTACAATTCCATGGAAATCATTTAGATGATTAGATACAAATCCACCTTCCTGCATTCGCAAATTAAATAGCTGCTTCATAAGATATACCTTATTTAAAGCTGAGGGTTTTTCATATAAATTTGCTAAAGTAGTCATCAACTCTATTGTATACTTTTCCTATGATAAATTAGATATCACAGTAAATGCCAGACTCAGTCTTATAGACCCCAGAGCCTTTCTATCAAGAACTTCTCATTCTTCATCATCCATGTCTGTGGGCTTCTTTGCAATCCCACCTAACGGTAAGTATAGATCTTTCTAATATAGATAATCCTCTATCTGCATTCTCCAATGTTGATAATTTTTCCCATTAAACTTCTCCATTCTTAGTTTACTTTATTCTACCATTACTTCTCCCACTCAAATAGAAATCCCTGTAAAAACCCCTGTGAGTACCCTGTAATCAATACACACTAACTAGATCTGAAACACCTATTAGTCAACCTGAGCTCTGATACCACTTGTTAGGGATCAACCAATAATGTTGATTACAATATGAAAGCAATTAAATGTGGAATTAAACCAGAAAGATAAGTAACTAGAATCAGATAATAGCAAAGAACAAGAGATACAAGAAACCACCCTAAAAACTTGTATTAAACTCTTTACAAAAGGAATATAATTGAAGAAACTTCTTTTCTTCCACACCTCTCTCAGATGTACAGATCTCTCTCTAGATCTCTTTCCCTCAAGAGCTCTCTCTCTCAATTACAATCAACTCCAACAACCTGGAATGATTCACATATACAATTTTGTACTATTCAACACTTCACATACGATAAGCTATGAAGAATTATCCTATTATATAATAATTAGGAAACATGAGCATACAACTACAGCCATCAGATGCACCTCCTAATCAAGGTCTCTAAACAGTCTTACTAATAATAGAGATGCAGACTTAAGACTATCACTTAATCCTAACATGCAAACATTCTATTTTGTCCATGGAAATAGCTTTTTGGACGCACAGGTAATCGACGTCAGTTCCTACCTGTTTGCCTGTGACTGACGTCGGCTGATCCCTGCTAATGTCAGCATCTCCTAGTCTGCTCTTGGCCGACATTGGTCACTCCTGACTGACGCCGGTGACTATGTAAACCTGCAACATTGCAATCCACTCACTTGGTGAAGCTTTTAGCTCCACACCTTAACAATGCCCACGGGTAGGCACTTTTTTGTCCCCCAAATGTGTGCACTTACCCTAATTTTATACTTTCATATTCTATTCCACATGAAAGATATCAAAATCAAGTGGATTTTCATAATTTACAACCACTCTAAAAGCTTCTTCAGTTTTTATCATAAAAATAAGGCAAAAGTATTGATAAACTTTTACAAGTATTGTTATATTATCAACAAAGTGTGCATAATATCCCTAGAGGAGCACAAACTAGTTAGGTATTTAAACAAAACCCAATATATAATATGATCAATATGCATATCATCATAATTTCAACAATTTTTTTTTAAATTATATGATGATGATAGAAACCTTCTTGAGATGGCTCTCAAGATAACATGTTTAAACAAGACATTATAGTTTAGTTTCCCTAGTCTTATGTTCAAGAAAATGTATTCCATACATAACAAGACTTTAGGTAATGAGGTAAATGTAATATTAAAGGATCATATCTATAACTCTCAAGTCAAGATGATTCAAGCCTTTATAGTTTATAATATGAAACCCCTCTAAGAAATAGGTTTTCCCTAATAAAAATTTAACCTCTTATTATATCACTACAATATATTGAAACATATAGCAACCTTATCACAAGGTTTCACTATTTATTTAATTCAAAATTTTAATTTTTCATTTCCCTAGTAAAGTTTCACTATTATGTCTCAACATATTCAATATGATATGTAAATCATTCTAGACAAAGATTGCATGTAATAATGCACTTATAACACAACCCCTTGAGCAAATCCAATCATATAATGGAGACTAGCTTACAAATAATTTTACACCACCTATCATGTTTTAGAGGTGGTTCATATCACCTATTTAAAATTAAAAACATTTTAATGTCTTAACAAATATGGCATATTTTTCCACAAGTTTCATAAGTAAGAAAATAATAGACTTACATATTATCACAAGATAAGGATTATAATTGCAATGAAATACTTTAAAACCATTCATATGTTGAAAACATACTCTAAATAAATTTTAATATCTAATATAGACCATCACCACCATGGTAATCTATTCTATGAGTTATCCCAAGTTTAAATCACTCTAAATAATACCATCTAGGTTTGTGTTGCATATAATCAATAAATATTGTCACATTAACTTATACAAGTGTCTATAATAATCATATCAAATCTATTAAAATAAATCATAATTCTAATTTAAGAATTATATTTTAATATCATTTTATGAAATAAGAACACATATAAAAAATGGTTTTCAAGGATTACATAGCCTATTCCACTTATGGAAGAATCTAAAACAAAGCTTATGTGATCCATTGAATTTATCCTTCTCTCTAAATTTACCATATAGCTTAAAACATAATATCATAAATCTTTATAGTTTCAAACCACTATATTATTATCTCAAAGAGATTACACCATGCACATTAAGGTTAAAATCCTTAGTTATGTATGCACTAATTACAAAATATGTGATTTATCAAAATAAACACTGTACTGGTGATTAATACTTCTTAATATCTCAAGGAATAAATTTATATATTTTAAATGTATAATACATGATTTATATACTCCAAATTCATGATATATAATAAAAATTATTATAAATATCAAGGTTTGAAATTATTATGTACATAAAAATGTGTACGTATACCACATAGAATGTAATCTTGACCCTGACAAACACCCATTTGAATGCCACAAGGTAAGACAAAGAAAGTATAAGAATTTTTTTAAGCCTACCATATCTTTAATGTCGATTATTAATATTGGAACTCTTTAAAGCTAAATTAAATATTTATAAGGCACAAAATAATCTATATTATGCTCATTTCAATAATGTTATTACTATAAGCATATTCACTAATTTATAAAACAAAATTATGTTAGAGTGAGCTTGTTCACACTCACTCACAAAGTTGAGATTGATTTGGAGTTCACTGTAGTTATTGGATTGTTGTGTGCATGGACAATATTTAGTGTGCACCTATTTAGACAATTTAAGCTATTTTGGGTGGATCACAATAACCAAGCAGTTATTTCGAAACCAACTCATATGCCTATTTATTAGGCACTCATTATGTTATCTCTTAGGTTGTTGAAGAGAGAATATATGTGTATTTTATTTTATTTTTTGATAAAATAATTAGAAACTATTATGCATATTGAATATTTGATATGTATGCAATGTCTAAATGATGGTTTGGTTGTAATACTTTTTATCAAGAGAGATTTTAAAATTGCATGAGTGAATTTTTCACTCTAACATGGTGTAAAAGCTTCCTTCCACAACTATTTCTCACCCTGAATAACTCTAGCAACCATTTCCCCATAAAAAATTGTATGAAATTTTACAAGGATTGATCATTTACCATATAGAACTTCTGGTAACTATTGATAAGTTTTACCATTAATTTTTAGGAAAGTTGTAATCCTAGTGGTATTACATTTGATTTATGAGTCATATAGGCCATATTACCTTTTTTAATGATGCTTTGAAGGCATCATCTACCTCTCCTTGTCTTGTAGAATCACCTACCTTCCTTTACTGACTGATTACCACCTATTAGGTTGATATTAAGGTAGGTTTAGTTATTCATACCATTTATAATGTTGTTCCTTCTCAATCATCCATCTCTTTTTCCACCATCAACATCTCCCCAAGATTCAACATAGTAGATAGTCACCTCCTTCAGCAACCCACTACACTTTAGGATTTTATGTTGAAGTGGTGGAAATTTGGCATTTGGGGTGTGCATAAGCTCCATCCAATGGTCTCACCTACCAAGTTCTTCATCACCATAAACTCTACCCATGGATTTTTTAAATAAAAGAGTCTAGTTTTTCCATCAATTGTGTTATTATAATTATTATTAGCATTGAAACATTATTTTATGATTCATATTTCCTTGGATGCTATTACACTTGCATCCACTATTGGTCACCTTGTCTACCTCACTTCAATAGACCATTTCCATTTTACCTACATCCTCTTAGTCTACAACACCCTCACATGCACTACTCTTCCTAATGTATTTTTTCACTCACTTTCTTGAGCATATCTCAATCTCCTCCCAACCCACGATCATAACTTTAGCCTCAACTGATAGCTCAACCCCTCTACCAAACTACCAATTCCACTCGGCTTAGGGTGAGACTTTATTTGTTTTATTTAAATTTATAAGGTTTGAAATGTTATATATAAATTTGTGTATTGAATTTTCTGTGTAGTCTATAACCAAGTTGGTTAGAAATTATTTTTGCCAAAAATTTAAACTAAGAGGTTGGGGTTCAAGCCCCCTCAAATCCAAACAAGTGTTGAGAATCATATTTTTAAGAGGGCTTAACTTTATAAAGTGGTGTCAAGTTTATATTTGTGGAGGGTAATTATTAAAAATGGGACTATAAACTTGTACAAAATTTTATAATTTTATTCCTTTGTAAAAAGGCTCTTTCAAAAGAGAGGCATTATGTTTTTTTGGCAATTATTTAAAGGGTAAAAATTATTTTAAGGGATATTTTTAAAGGTTTTTTTTCACACACATTCATTTATTCTAACTCGTTTAATATCATATGGTGAGGTCCATTCTAGTAGGAGGTTAGACATCCTCACAATTAAAATAAACTTGTTTTCACTCTTTTTCTCCTCTCTTGAGTTTTGTGCCACTTGTGTTTTTTGGTTGTCACATTATAACACACTATTATACTTCCATCACACTTTGTAATTTGTGAACACACTTTTAGTTGACACCAATGTTAGATATTTGAGTTTGCAATATATTTTTTGTACCACTTTCATGGATGTATTTTCGATAAAGACCGATGTCCATTTTGATTTTTAGGAGAGTCTTTTTTGCATCTGTATGATTTGTGGAAAAAAATTGTAAACACTTAAATATTCATAAGATTTTGGGAGGGTTTTCCATTCTCCTTGAGTGCCTTGTTAGTTTGAGGTTTATTTTTTCCTTATTTTTACATTAAATAATGGAGTCTCCATTCATATATCCCCTTAACACCTCCAATTACAACACATGTAAAATAAAAATGAAGATAGTTTTACAAATGAAAGGTTTATGGAGAGTTGTGCTCGGTCACTTTCCAAATTTACATATGAGAAAGATATTGTGTGTATTGCATCCTTGCAATATGAGACAATTTATTTCTTCTTCCTCAATGTTTTAGATAGTTTGCAATATCACATTATACATGCCACATCACCTAAGGAAGTTTGGGACACAATTTAAACATTATTTGAGAAGGTCACTTCACCTCTAATTGTTCCTTTTCCTTCTCTTCCCTCTCTTAGTGAGGATTTTTATATTGGTGTCATTGTTGATGTTCCTCCACTATCTTCTCCTATTTGTGAGAATTTGTTTCTTAGTGGTGATATGCATAAAAAACCTTTGGCATTACCTCTTATTTTATTTGTTAGTGAGGAATTATCTTGTCAGTATGATGCCCTAGTACCATATTTTGTTGATGACATAGAAGAGAAACCTACACCTATTTTTTTTGCTCATATAGATGTACATTCTAGTACTATGATTTTTTCTATTATTATGGCTTTATAAATACAACTTTTCTAGAACTATAGGAACTGAATAGGAAATTAGTGAAGCATAATTTATTTTCACTCCCTCAATCACAACAAAGGCTCCATTTTTCACTCCTTATATAACCAAATTGCTATCATGCAATACCAAACTAATATGTTGGACATTCATGCCTATGTTTCTATTCCATAAATCTTAAATCTACCACACATTCATTGATGCACTTTTACAATGTGACCTACTAGATACTAAGTAACTCATTATTCATGTTGTTCCTATTATTACATCTAAGTTTTTTATGCCTATTGTTGTATCACACTACATAACCCATTCTAGTTACACTTGTATATGCTTGCCTATTTTAATAAGCGTACCATTAATTTTGGCTCCTATATGTTTCATTCTATGTTTCACACTACTAGACTTGTGGGCATTACTAAGCATCTACAGGGTATTGATATGCCTATCTAACCTATTATGTGGTTTGATCTATATGGCATTGGTTTGATAAATATGTTTCATTGGGATACTTTAATGATATATATATATATATATATATATATATATATATATATATATATATATATATATATATATATAATTTTTACACTCCTCTCTTTGTGAGTATATTGAGATACATATGGGCTCAGTTGTTATTTCACTTAGGCCCAAGCAACTTGAGATTATAGTTGTCAATCTTGATCATCCTAACACCATTTTGGATGTTACCTCACATTATTATATTATGTAATTTAAACCCTCTCATATGTAGGCATCTTCATCCACCATTCATATTCATCTAGGGCATATTTTTTATCATTCTTAGTGGTATTGATAACATTATTTAAGAGGACTCTATAGGAAAGGTTCATCCACCACTCAACTTCTTTGACTGCACATTGATCCTATTAACTTTTAATGCTCATTAGTTGTTTGAGATCCTTATTATTTAGATTTGTGTTTTCAAGCATGAATCTCTCATTTTATAAATGGATTTGTTATGGTAATTTAGGAGATATCATGCATTTGCATGAGTACATATTGCACTTTGACAAATCAATCATGATGTATAAAGCATTTTTGGTACTCAATTTATATGTTTATAAAGTGTAATTTTTTCACTTTCATCTAAATTTTATATAAAATGGAAATATAATTATATAAAAAAATTGAGATTGATTTTGATAAGCTTTCATTTGAGACATAGGAATAAAGAAGTTGAGATTGACTTGATAAATGTATGACCAACTATGTTGGACTAAAACATATAAGTTAAGATATTCAACATTTTCATGATATAATTATCTTTGTAGCCTATAATTTGAGGTTTTATGTGTTTTCTTCAATTAAAATCATTCTAAATTTTGGTTCAAAATTGGAAACCCATTTTGACAACTAAAATTCGTAATGGGATGCTCATATTTTCTTCTAGTCAATTTTAGAATGAAACTCCTTTAAAAAAATTATATTATCTCACTATCCTTTATTTATATTTCTCCTCATATTTTTAATATTTCAATTTATAAAATACATAATTCATGATTTCATGAGATGACTAAACCAAGTTGTAATTTTACAACTTAGGACTTTTCTATAAAATAAATTGGTAATTACACAATCTCCATGGTGAAATAGTTCTAAAGTTTCATTCCAAATATTAGTAATGTGATTTTTAAGAGGAAAATTGTCTCCTTATAGCTACTAGGATGTCCTAATCATCCATGGCATCCTCTCTCATAATTCTTCCTTCCTCTTTGCTAGATCAAGTCATCTTTCTTCTTCCTCATCCCTGATGCAATTTCTTCAGCTAAATTTGGTACTTATACTATGTTCTTTTCCTTTGAAAAGTGTCTTATTTACTTTTTCATGGATCCTCACCCCTCATAATTCATTATTCAAGGTGTATCCTCTAATTAAATAGATAAGTCATCTAAATCTAATTATTTATTTTTCTTGTTCCAAAAAAATGACACAATGCCCAAACTAATGACTTTAAGAGTTTAGTTTGATTGCTAATTTTACTAGAGTTCAACCCATGTGATAATTATTTTTCCTATTGGACACCCTATGTGGTTTTAAAATTCTTTTTGATTAATATATAATGTCCTTAAAAATATAGGATATATTTCCTTGTCAAAAGAGGAGGTAAAAAAATTTAAATAAGGAAGATTTAATAATAATTCACATCTACAACATTTAAAAATCAATAAAGTTAATGGCATGCATTTCCATCTTCTAATGCCTAAAAACACCATCCAATAATAAATCATAAAATGGTAATGCTATATTATTGAAACTAAATTATTTATAATAGCAAAGAATAAGATAAGGAGTCACCCAACTGACACGCCATAGAGTATTTTTAGTCCCATAAACCACCAAGTGGTGATAGAAAAACCTCATTAGGTGGGTTCTAATGGTTCAATATACACCAATTTTGAATCGACGTATATCCATTAGATTATGTGTCACATACCAACTCATAAACTCAATCTTACATCTTTGACTTGTGAATAGGATAAAAAAATGCATGTCGACTAGAACAATCATTATTTTTTAACTAAAAAATGGCATGTAGACATTTTTTGGGTTAATAACCCAAATAATTATTGTGAAATGATTCTATAGTCATAAAATGTGAAGAATCTTGATGACAAGACTCATAAAAAAACATGAATTCCCATGTCTAAATATTCATGTAGATTGTAAACATGGAAACAAGAATTATAAGCATATGTTTATTCATAATGATAAAAGGTACACATAAATTATCTTATCTAATTGATACAACCACCAAAATTACTAGATTCAATGTATTCTAACAAGGTTTCTAGTTAGGAAGATAAACACAATACAAGCATACAAATAAATAGTCAAACCCAAATGGTCACTACCCATGCCAAAATATTGAATGGAGACATATTTGCCTAAAATTATTATAGAATGATCACAAACTAGTCCATAAGATTTTATTTCACTTTTCCATAAAAAATATCTAGATCCTCCTCTCTGATTATGTTCTCCCTCACATTGAGGGTTGTTTGAGAATCACAAAAAAATTCATTTATTTAGGTTATGTTATCAAAATCATATGATAGTAAAAATTATTCCACATAATTATATAAAAAATATAAGCATAGAAACATGATAAAAATGGTGAAGAAAATCATATAAATCAAAGTAATCCCTAATTGCCTAGAAACTAAACATTATTAATAATTTTTTTTTGGTGATAATCATCAATGAGTACCTTAAATCATGGCACAATAAAAAGGGATGTTATGTGTAATCATATGCATGACCATAAGGGTTCTTGTTTCTCTAGGAACATCTCAAAAGTGAGACATGTCTATCCATCTACTTACCTTGATGACCTTTGTATCTCCAATCCAAACTCTCCTCTAATAAAGAGTCATATTCTTATATATTAAACACATTACCAATGTCAAGTGGCTATTATAAATATGATGCAACCTATAAATCCTATAAATGTCTTTATATTTCCTTGACATGACATCATATGACCAAATATAATGTAATTTTTCTCTTCAATATCCCTAACTATAGGATCCAAATAATACAATATCATGTTTATGTCTTTATTCATGTACAAACACCAATATACCAATAATGACCTTGAAAATAGATGGGATCTATTCCATCTCAACTCCTTTGAATCTCACTTCATGTTTATCACCCACATCAAGCACATCTTTGTCACAAAAATATTTGACCCATATCCAAGCTTTTTCCTTGTCATATCCTCTTACAGTGTCAATTTATACTCTGTGGTAAGTAATTCCATGATCTTATAAACATAATATAGATTATCTTCCATGCAGTTGACACCTATGTAAATTGTAAAGTGTTTCTTTGCATGTCCTAATAGGTGAACAAATCACATACTAGTATGATGGTAGGGGTAACAAAAAAACACAAACAATCCTTCAAATTTAGACATGATCTAACAATGAAATCTCTTATGTGGTCAATAAATCAATCATTTTGGGTAACTATTCTTATTCTTGGTCTCTAATCCATCTCACATAGGTCCTTTTCATCAACAAAAACAAATTTTAGTTAGTTTGGGCCATCAAATCTAAACATAACCCCTAATATGGTGAACATATTACTATATTTAGGATGCAGTTATGAAATCTTTAGTCTTTTTAGATTGGATATTACATAGTCATCATGGTGTTATGAAACTTTCATGCATATTAGATAATTTTTATCTATGTAAACCAATGGTGACCTAACTTCCATGGTGATTTTATAACCATTGGTGTAAATTTGTAACCATAAATGTCTAGAGATCAATAGTTCCTCCATACATTAAAATTTTCTTATGTTACACACCAAAAACATAAAAATCTCAAAAAATACAAAAAATGATTTAAAACCTAAAAAATTACATTTTATTAACCTTCTAGTCAAAACAAACATTTTAACTATTATTTCATTAAATTTGACCTATCTATAGATACTTAAAAATATTATTAAGTACTTTACAATGATAATATTGGCACACACTTACCATGCATGACTTAAGCACATAAAAAAGGTCCTAATTTGTCATTATCTCACACTTATAAACTATCTTATGAGTTAAACCTTCTATTTTATTGTTATATACCTATCTTAACCTCACTATCTATTTTAATCCTACTAAATATCTTACATATACATCTCTAAACTTTTAGTTTAGTCTACCTATACACAAGTCGATTATACTATATTTGATTAATATCACCAATTAACACTAACTTGATCTGGTCATAACTAAACCTCTCCCAATAATGAATATTTTTCAAAATAAAAACTTTCCTTAAGGTCATCCCATTTTTATAGTGTTTTGGTGGTGTGATAAATTACCCAATTGGACACATATATATAAAAATCAAGATCCCATTCAAAATTGACCTGATATTTTTGTAGTACACATATATACACTATTTCAAATTAATAAAATTGATCCTATTCTTCCCAAATTTCAAACCTATCACTAGGATCAGTCATAATCCAATTATGAAACACACTATATCTAATTCAAAACAAGAATTTTAAACTATCAAATTTAAATCATTAGCTACATATATATAACAAAGGAGCACAATGTTACCATCACACTAGGTTAGAGAACTATGTGTCGCTTTATTTCCCTCCTTCAAGTATTAGATAAATAGTTAACGGTCAATCATTAATAGTGTTGATTTGGGTTGACTCTTTCCATCACACTTTCTTAGTTTTCATAGGTTTCTATCCCTCACAAGCATACCTAGTGTTTTAAGGCAAAGGAGACTAATTTTTGGAGTTGCATGCATCATCAAAGTTAAAATTACATATATAGATCATAAAAATATGGGTTAAGGTTATTTTAAGGTCAAAAACCCTCATTTCCACATAATTCAATATCAACCAATGATACTGACCAAAATCAATGAAACCAACCCTACATAGATAAACATTCAATTCCTAAACTAAACAAATCACAAACCTAGTTTTAGTTGATATCCAATTCAAAAGATAGTCACAATCAGAAAGCCACCTATAAAAGCTAAGTACCCATCCCTTTTTTTTACTTAATATATTTATCATATTCCATTTGTTGAATCATTTCAAATATTTTGAATATTTCACATTCATATGTGTGCTTGAATTCCATATATTATTATAAAAAAATACTCTACATTGTTATATCTTTTTAAGGTTAGCCTTGATTACATTAATAAAACTTGGGATAAAACATATTGGTGAACCCATATATACATTTGCTTGAACCGTCCTTCCAAGATTATAAATTTTTTGTCTTAGGGTTTAAAATCTTATTTTTTATTTCCATACACAAAAACTTATTTTCACATTTTTTCCTATCCTTCATCATAATTTCATGATCACATCGTATGCCATACAAAAAGGTTGGTCCCTTGTACCTTTAAGGCAAATTATTAGATCAAGTGGAATTAAGTGGAACCCATAGAGATCATAATTAGATTCCTTCTAATTTAACTAAAAGGGATATAATGAATGTTTCTTCTTATTTTGATGATATAATTATTCACGAATATGTGAAAATATATGATTATGTTGTTATTCCTCCATTATAACATGATAATCAAGATTATGAAAATGAACTCATAATCAATATAGTTATGATGGTCGATATAAAATTGATCCTAATAAACTTAATAGGGTAGATCTCCTCACCAAGTTAAAGGCTTGTCCAATTTTTGTAAAAGACTTAATCAATATCATAAATATATGGGTAAAATTTTCTAATTGGTCCTAACATATAAGCCACACACCAATATAATCTTTGTTATGTATTAGACACAAAAAAGGATACCTTTATTATAATCAACCAATCCTTTTGACTTAGTACTTAAAATTAGGTTAGTCATACCTCTATTATTAGTAGCGTCCCTACACCTATACCTATAATGACCTAAGTGACATCCACCCAAGGTTTATAGGAAAAAAGAGGCCCCCAGTAGATTTCCATACCTATTCTTAGGCAAGAAAACTTTACCCCTGCTAATATGATTATGCATGTTCCATTACAAACCTCACCCACTACACATTACCTTGAGTAGATTTTTAAAGCTCTGTGTGCTAAGGTGTTGTGTCCAGATCAAGGTGCATCAAAATATATTCATTTCATGGATTTTCATGCATTGATCCATAACCCATTATCCCCTGATATAGTAGCCTATCCTTTACTAATAGGATTTGTAGCTCTCAAGCTCCCATTATATGAAGGTAAAGGTGATACTGAGAAAAAACATGTATCATTTCATGTAGCATGTTTGGACTATGCATATAAGGGAAAACTATTGACCAGGTTATTTCAAATAAATCTTAAGGAGTATTTATTTTAATGGTTCTATGATCTACATATCCAATCCATAAATACATTCAACCCCTTGGTAGATTAATTCCTAACACATTTTACCATTAACATTGATGAGAAGCTATCCTACACATAAATTTATAATCTCAAGTAAGTGTCTAATGAACCAATAAATAATTATGTATATTGGTACAAGGCCATGCTAGATAAGATGATCAATGTTATGGCTAAAAATAAAATATAATATATATTCAAGAAAAACTTATTAGCATTGTTCCATGATTCAATTATGTTCAATAAATTAAAATAATTTGATGAATTATGCCATATAATTGTGAACAAAGAACTCAAGTTAATATATTTAAACAAACTAAAATATAAATCCACTCCTAAAACTAATTGAAAAATAAAATTTCAAAGAAAACCAAGCTACAAGGTCAAACCCAATGATAAAAATATTGAGTCAAATATTAAATTCAATGTAATATCGTAACCTATAAACTTGTTAGTTTTGACAAGTTCACCACACAAGTAGTTTTTAATATTACCATCACCTCCTTATTGAATACTAAATATGTTACTCGAGTGAAATATTATCACACTCCTTCCTCCATAAGAGCTCAATTCAAATAGTTCTACACCATGAAATTATGATGGTAATGTATATTTTAATTATCATCAAACTATAGGACATTCAATGAATAGATTCTTCAAATTGAGACATAAGATACTCTATCTTATAAATGAAAAAAATATTGACTTGGTCACCCCTAAAAATTAATCCATACCACAACATAATGGAAGTTAAAATTCAAATATATTTAATGATATTTTTCCTAAAGATGAGACAATAGAAACTAAAGATAGTTCAGAGGTACATTATACATATAGCATACATCTTCTACCTATGATGTATAGTCATCCAATAGATGTTATTATTGGTACACGTATAAATACTTCACCATAATGAAATATGATCATGTTTAATGAAAATGAAAGAGTTGATAATAATTCATGTTTTCATGCACTCTTCATATAAGCCTATATTGATGAACAACCCATACACAATGTCATGATTGATAGTGGTTCAAGTGAGAATTTTTATATGATGACACTTCTCCTTTCCCTTTGGTATATATGGTAGTATTTTTAAGATACATAATATTACCTCTTCAGATAGGATCCACCATATTAGCCACACCATTCCTAGTTCTATAGAGTAACGAGGTCTTTGATATTCTTTAAATATGCCCTTTGGATGTAAAAAATTCATCTTATCCCATCCAAAGTGAATTTATGTATAAAGTACATAAAATGCAACAAGGTATTCATAGTTATAAGTTTATAGTATGAGTACCTCTATAATCTATGATATCTCATTCTCCACCCCCACCACCATTGTATTTGGTTATTACACCTATTCAAGAGCATTATACCAATATGGTTGTTACATATATTTAGGATCATTATACTGAGATGATTATTAAACCTATTTAGGATCATTATAAGATCTATATATACACCTATCTCAAAGGAATATAGTTGAGCCCACTAGACAACTATCTACTCATCTATGATCACATCAGAGAGTTATTCAAGGCCAAAAAATGTCACCATATCATATATTACATACTCATTTAACACCAAAAATAGTTTAACATACTCTAAAGTGAACACAAATAGAAATAAATTTTAATATTGTATATTGGACACCATAGAGTCCTTGACCATATATAGGTACTCAACATACACTAAGTTTTATGAGCATTGATATTGATAATTATGGCACACCATGCGACTTCTTATTAGATCCCAGCACAACCAAAAATTTTACCTCGTGCCCATGATATAGGACCCTTACATTATCTGATATATGCACTTACCATGATCATCCCATTGATGTGATCATTGGTTATTTTTTCCAAACCTCATATATTCCAAAAATACAAAAAAATAAAATAATCAAGAAAATACCAAAAACATTAAAAAAAATCAAAATTAAGTCTGAGCATGATGTTATTACTAGATTACACTATCTATATATGTTATTTATCACATATTTGGTGGATTACACTATCTACATATGTTATTTATCATATATTATGACAGAATTATTCCCTTTGAGTGTGGCCCTTGGCCTTGTTTGATATGACATATTTAATGTCCCTTACATGTTCCCTTAGCCTTTTTTATTTATTACATATTTATGTCACTCTTATTCATTCTTTGGATTTTTGTGTGACATTAGCACTTATTCTTGTTGATCTTGCTAACATTGGCTAGTGATCTATATCATGAAATTTTATTTTTTAGTCTTACTTATAGATCCTTATACTTTTATCTTCATTGATACACCTATTTATACATGACATTTATATATTCCATGCATTATATACATTACATATATGCCTTGATGTACATATACATTACTATGATGATATAATCTTCATATGATCACATGAAATTACAAGATAATATATTTACACATGACATGATACAATTAACTCTTATTTTGAGATGAGTGACTTACTAGACACATCCATCATCTCAAAATGGAGGCATTAAAGGGGGCTTGTCATAGATACATAAGCCTAAAAGAACAAAAAAATGATCAAAATATAAATTTTATAGATTTAGAATGATTTATATATCAAATGGTTTAATTACATAAAATATGTTGGCACATGAGTACATATTATGGGGGCATATGTCATGCATATGCACTCACTTTATAGATACTTGAGCAAAAATTCATACACCCTTGGGTGCATATACATGGACATATGCACATAATTTATAAGAACATGAATTACTTGTTTCCACATAAATATACATTTGAGATACAAATTCTCATATTTGGCATATATATGAATCACATTATATGTCAATTGGTGTATATTCAAGAAGGCATGATACTAGTTCATACATATAAATAATAGTACAATTTACATTTGAATGGAAAATGTTTGTCATTCCAATTCACACTTATAATATTTGCATTCATTATGGGTCATGAACATTATTCATTCTCTTTTCATCATGCATTTTATTCTAATTTGAGAAAAACTATACAATCAAACCTGAATTCATGATGGGGACATGAACATTGTTCATTCCTTTTCAATCATGTTTTTTGTTTACATGGATCAAACTTGAGAAAATATATAAAATTGAATATATAATCCATCTATAGTGGTTGATTTATTTTATTTAAGTGAACCTAGCTTGATATTTCTTTCTTTACTTACATAATTATTTATGCTATTACATTGTATACTTCTCTTCACATTCATAAGGTTTGGGACATGTTGTATTTCCAACCTAAGAATTTTCCTAGTTACACAAATTTGGGGCATAATCACCCCAAATCTACGTGTGATTCAAAAAAGAAGCACAAGTCTCTCCAATTATTCAACAATAAATTATAATCTCCAACAAGTTGCAAAGAAAACAAGGTTTTCACCAATGCAAAGTTTTTTTATTGAGTAATGTGCATAATTTTAACTTCATATAAATACAAAGTATGTTGTACACAATTGGATACATTTTATGATTTTAATCTATTGAATTACATTATTATAATAAAATGGGGACATTTTTAGATACTAAAATCTAATATTAAGTACTTGACAATGATAAGTTGACACAAATTTACCATGCATGACTCTAGTGCATAAATAAGGTCCTAATACACCATTCTCTCACACTTTTATTCTATTTTATGATTTACCCCTTTAATTTTATTGTTATACACTTATCATAACCTAATTTTCTATTTCAAACCTATTAAATATGTTGCACACACATCTCTACACTTTCAATTCAGTTTACATGTACACATGTCAGTTCCACAAGACTTGGTCAGTATCACCAGTCAATAATGACCCAATATATTCATAACTAACCCTCTCCCAAAAAAAATGTAATTAAAAATAAAACCTTTCCTTAAGGTTAGTCCATTTTTTTAACATTTTGGTGGCATAATAAATTACTTAATTGGTCTCATATACAAACAAATTAAAGTTTCATGAAAATGGGACTTAATACTTTTTGGTACACATATATACACTATTGAATATTGAGAAAATATACCCTATTATTACCAAATTGAAAAAATATCACTAAGATTAGTATTAATCCAAGTTTAAATCACACTAAATCTAAGTAAAATTAATC
This sequence comes from Torreya grandis, assembly GCA_037957365.1. NCBI lineage: Eukaryota > Viridiplantae > Streptophyta > Pinopsida > Cupressales > Taxaceae > Torreya > Torreya grandis. The sequence goes on from JARHVA010000930.1 coordinate 185,590, forward strand.
ATTTTCAAGTACCAAATCCAAAACATTAGTTACATACATATAGAAAAGGAGCATGATTTCACAATCACACTAGGTGGGAGAATTACATATGGTTTGAAATACATCCTTGGTGTATTAGATACATATTAAGTGGTCAATCATAAATGGGGTTTATTGGGGTTAGCTCTTTGCATTACACTTTCACATTTTTTTTAGTTTTCTAGCCCTCACAAGCACACCTTGGGTTTCAAGGGAAAGGAGACTAGTTTCTAGAGCTACACATGCAATCATGGTTTTGGATCACATATATAGACAATAAAGAGATATATGAAGGTAAAATTATGGTCATAATCTCTTATTTTTTCACAAATCAATATCAATCTATGATATTGACGTAGATCAACATAGTTGACCCTATGTAGATAAAGATATAGTTCTTGAACTAAAGGAATCATAAGCATGATTTTAGATAATATCCACTTCAAACATAGTCACAAGCATATAATAACGTATAAAATATAATTACTTATCCTTTTTTACTTAATATATTTATCATATTCCACATGTCGAATCATTTTAATCAATTTTAATATTTTACGTTTAGATGTATGCTTGAATGCCATATATTAATTTATAAAATACTCTACATTTTATATATTATTAGGGTTAATCTTGATTTTATTAATCCAAATTATGGTAAAACACCATCATAGGCTATTTTACAGGAAAGTCTAGTAAACCTAGGTTTTTAAAGAAAGTCAAAAACTAACATGTTCATATGCCCCACCTATTTCTGCTATTACCAATGTCAACCTTTCTCCATTCTCTCTATATCACATATTTATACTTTAATAATGTTCAATAGCTTAGCAAGTGGATGTGTGAAAATTATTTCCAAATTTGGAAAGAAAAGTTATTTATAATTCCTTTTTATTCTATTAATTTATTCTAAATTTACTTTTTTGGCATATTTTATCTCATTTTCTTTATTTTTCTTACTTTGATGCATTTTCATTTTTTTATAGGCATATAGAAACATGGAGTGACCTAGGTAGTACCTTACTCCCACATTATTAGTAAATAATCCATTTTGATATTCATAAAATTCATTTAAATAATGTTACTTTTGTGTTTACATTTCATTTCATATTTTTAAGTTGATGTATCTTCACTTAGCACTAAAATCTACCCCCAATAGGGTAGGGCAAGTAGTATTTTAAATCCCCACCCAAATGCTAAGTATTTATCTCTTATGTTTCAATTAAATAATGTGTTTTCAATTATCTTCATATACTACAATTGATTCCTATTTTGTGGTTATAGGTGGTGGGGTGTCCTAGCTAGCTCACTTCATTGTATAGGTAAGGGAGGTGAGTTTTATAGCCCATAATTTTTTATTGTGGTGTACCTTTTCTTGAAAAAATTCTCTATCTGACTCATGGTAGGGTGCTTCTCTAAGGGGGCAATATGTACACACCCAAATTTTACATGGTGTAACATTTTAAAAAATTGATGGTGATGTGAGGACCTCTAAAAAAATCATGTGCTTAGACCCATTTACCTCCCATTTTTTCCCTTTTTATACTTTCCATACCATCCCTAAGTGTCAAATTTTCAAAATATAGGTACTAACCTTTCCAAACCTAATTTTTCAAGATGCACAACACAACTACCACTGTGGTTTCACAAACTAGCCTGGCAATTGTGAAAACCATCATGGTGGTTTCATAACCCCCATTATGGTTTCATCAACCATCATGGAAGTTGCATAAATAACACCTTTATTAAACATACAGTTTCATCAACTTTATTAAAATGGTTAATAAACTCCTAAGACATGTGTTTTAATTCATTTTACATGTTCTCCACACCAATTCTAAGTGTGATTCTTATATGTATCTCAACATCACCCTAGTAAACTCATAATCAATCTTGGCTATCCCCCTTTGAATCTTAGCTAAATTTAAATCAATCCTAATCAACTTCAGTTAACCCTCAATTTTCCATCATTACCTAGTTTTACAAGTAAGCATATTTACAATATAATTTGGATTAGAAAAATTTTGCATTGGAAATTCAAATTAAAATTTTGACATTAGAATTTTTGAATCATTCAAATTTTTAGGGAGCCACAGTTCACACTATGTTGTTTTTTTAAAAATAATCACAATATTGTTATAATTTCCTTTCACCATCAGTATGTAATTTAGAAGGGTAAATTCATGAGTAGTTTGCACACTATCAATTGTGAGAACTAACCAAAATATTACTAACCTTTTTCCTTAATTTTTTGTTTTTAGTTTTATCATCCGAAAACCCTCTTGTCAAAAAAAACCCTGGGTTTAATTGATAAAATTTTGAGGTAGTAGCCTGAGAATCTAGATATTTATAGTCTCAACAAACACACTTTCAATATAGCATCTACATTTAATAGGTTGGGTTGTTTCATTTGATTTTTTTTACTTTCATGTACTCTATTTAGTTATATTTCCCAATTAAAAAATAGTTATTAAACTAAAAATAATAATAATTAAATCATCTCCCTCTTTTTTTCATTATGTGTCCACAATCCTTTCATCTATTGTAATTTATGTGCATAAATAATTTATTTTGAAGTTGTTTTTGTTGTACATCCTGTGTAAAGGAAATATTTCATTTATTTTCTAGTTATAGTTATATTTTGTCTTTGTTTTTAGCTTACCATAGCTATATAAATTTAGTTTGACCATTTTACATGCATAAAATCTTTACCTAAAAGAACCCACATATGTGTTATCTTCCTTTTCAATATTTCAATGTTATCCATTGTTTACCCATTACATTCATTTCTCTATTGCATTCATTTTCAATATTATAACGCATCCATTGTGTGCAAAAACCATGTCTAATTTATTATTTATCTATTTTCATTAGAACACAACATCACATTCACATAAACATAGCTTCATTTATTTTTAAAATTTGAACTTGCATGTTAGGTAAATAAATCATTCCCAACACTTACTCCAACTTTGAAAATCATAAAAACCAAAACCCATTAAATGAATTTAGTTTCTCATTCATTTAAGAATTTAACTAGTATTCAGTTGTGTCTTTTATCCTTCATTTTACTTTTAGCCTATGCACCGTTATAAAATTCTAAAAAAAAAAAAAAAAAATTGACTATACATTTTTAAAATTTATCCAAATCTACCTATCACTTTCAAAACTGCAAAAGAAAATATATTCAACATTTCTTTTGCATGCATTAAAAGCATTTAATCAGTGAAATTATAGAATTTATTTAGTTGCATTTATATCAAGAATCAACTTATAAGGCAAAAAAATATCTTAGTTGAGGATTTTAAACATTTAATTAGTTTTTTCTAATTTGCATAGCAACTCAAAAAAACATAAAAAAATATTAACTTGTGCATTTCGAACATTTTCTTCTCCTTTGATATTGTAGATGCTTAAATCTGGATTTGTATGTTAAACTAGTCTTGTACACTTGAAAAATATATATCAAGGATCTACCCTTCAGTTTGGCCTTCCTTTTAGCCAAAAGGCTTGCACTCACCACCTCAATGGGTCTAATTATTTATTTCTTAGTCCAACTCTAATTATTTTCATTATCTAGATCACTTATAACCACAAAACACCTAAAATCTAATATATATCATTTATTTCAATTACATAACCTCAATAACTTTCCTCCATCCTAGATAGTTACATTCAAGGTAGGATGATAATGTCAACACTATTGTCCCTACTCCAATACAAGTGTCCTTGCCCTATAAAAACTTAAAATTTTAAATATTTTAAAGTGTGCATGTTGACCTAAGAATTTCATTAACCATTTTTTGAGCATTATTTATAAATATGTATCATAAATACAAGTAAAATCATACTCATTATAGATCTATAAATTACTAGGAAAACACCTATTCAAGCTCCATCAATCAATTTCACAACTAAGCTATTCTTCCCTATTCATCCTTATCTTCATACCAAGCATAGGATCAGTCATATTATAGGTCTGAAACACTCAAAATTCAACCCATGATCCATATTTGTCAAGTTAAAAGTGAGATCACTACATGCATATTCATATAGTATATTTCACCCTTGTGCACACACACTCCCACACATAGAGAATAATTAAATAAGTTTGAGTCCCTCCTTAGAGTATTTGACATGTATTAAATACTCATTGATAGAGGTCTCTTTGAGGTCAACTTGACACCATGAGCCCACTAACCCATTTTTTGGTAAGGTAACCTAACCCAAATATGAAGAGCTAGGGTTTAAACTACAAATAGTGATTTAGATCCCATGTGTGATATGTAAATACATTACATGAAAGGTAAAAAAATATAAAAACCTAAGTTATCACATATTTATACAACAAACATTTCAAACAAGACAGTTGTATTTGGATTTAGATAGTAACATCGACACAAGTATCTATAGGGCAATGCAAGTATTTAGGTAGCCAAGAAAAATATTTCTAAAATATGATGACTATTTATTGAACACTATACAACCTATTAACACACATATACATCTCATATTTATCCATTCATCATTACATAAGATAAATATTATTTATTATTGGTGATTATGAAATCAAAATAATGTTTGGGTACTTTCTATATTTAGTATTTTCATAATTCATCACTGAAATTAGATATCATAAATTGAATTATTCAATTTACATGATTTAAGGAATAAGTTATTTCATTATTTAATAGCCTGTTCCTCCCAACCTTTAATTTCCAAAATGGTTTAAACATTTGTTGAACCCGACTTCGAAGTCTTCCTAGCCAATCTTAGTATACCCTAAGAGTCTTCTTTTTGTAATTTTTAAATTGTTCAAAGTTATTGCAAAAAAAATTAGACTGATTTAAAAATTCAAAGGAATGAATCATGTTTATCATAATTCATAGATATTCAAGTTTGTCCTTTGTTAATACATCATAAAAATCATTACTTTTTGTATTACATACATAATTACATTAATCAAAACTATGCTAAAATAGAATCAATAAATTGGCATGAATAAAGAAAAATATTTAACACAAGATATAAATATACTCCCTATTTATAATTCCTATTGTAATATAAGTGAACCCTTATTTAGAATCATTAGACACCAATGTGCATGCTTTAAACTTGGTGTCCATGAGTTTACAAATACACATGATACAATTTTAATCCTTGAGTTTATGTAATATTCAAATGTCTATAACAATATTTTCTATGCCACTTTGTGTGAAACCCAAATTCCAAGTGATATGGCAACAAGTTATTTTTTGGCTATAAAGCAAGATATTAAAAAACAATGCAAATCTCATCACTTTTGACCACATATATTTACCATCAAAGGATATCATTGATCAATATGTAAATTTATTCATATAGGTCAATTTTCACAATAAATGAATCAAAATAGAGTGAATGATACCATTATAATTGACATATGATATTGCACACCACTCCAATAAGGCTAGTGATAATATTTCACTGGTGGATTTATGACATAAGTCTCCCCAATATAAAGATATTATCTTAAACACATTATGAACAATAATTGTGCCAAGCAATTTAGACCCACCATATGTGGCCTCCATGATCAATTAAATTAAATGGATATTGTGTAACATTTATATTACAAATAAGGATTTCCCACCCCAATTCATTTTATCTAATGCACACAAGAGACAATTTACACAATTACCTAGTCTTTAGTTTCATTCCTTATGAAGCTAGTGGAGTGTCATATCATATCTCTCCCTCCTCCTCTAGTGTTTGATATGAGTATACCTCTACCAAAAGGATATGATGCAAATGTTTATTTTTACTACCACCAATGTAAGAGGAATTACAAGAACATATGTTTCAAATTAAAGGACAAGATACAAGAAATAATAAAAGGAAAATATATTACTTTTGGAAATTCTCCAAAGAATTTAATATCACAACCCAAAGATAATCACAATAAAAATATATTCAACAATCTAGTACTGACTCTTTTTAAGAACACACTAGAAGTGAAAATGTTATATAACAAACATATTTTTTCACTGTAATAAAATCAACCATTTGAGCTTCCTTTAGTGTTAAATTATAAATGGAAGGATGGCCCAATTGCATATTATTATGGAAATGAGATTTTGGATGATGATGTAGATATTCATTCTTTATTTATCAGGGCATATATTGATCATCAACCTATACATAGTGTTATTATTTATAATGGTGATAATGATAATATATGTACCATGACATTACTCATACATTTAGAATACACATAGGATAATTTATTCCCTTCAAATAAAATGATAGAATCATTTTGGGAAGCTACAACAAGATTTTGGTGAGATTGATTTACCTCTTCAAGTTGGTCCAAAACATGTGACCACTACCTTTTTAGTTATAATACATATGAGAGTCTTTGATATGTTCTTGGGATGATCTTGGATACGTAATATTCATGTAGTACCTTATATAGTTCATGGTTTTCTTAAGTATATTCATGCCAACAAGGTAATTATAGTTTCTAGGATTTCATATGAACATCCTTTATAACAGGAAAAGTTTGTTCCATAATAGTTGATTATATAACCTACTAAGATTTATCATTGGGTAATAAATATGAAATCCCCTTTCCTATGTGCCCCATACTTAATAAACCTTTAAAATCAAGATATTAAATAGATTATTTGATATCCTCATTCACACCTCCATAGTCTATCCATTAGATTATATGACATCTATGTGATATTATGGATGTGCTCCAGATCTAGAAATGAATGTGAAGTAGACATCATTGATTCATGCTATGTACATGATATATAATCCATGAAGATGGTGGTAACTTCAATAGCTATAGTTCATTATCATTCTCCACCCCAACCCCATCTATAGACCTGCATCAAAACATCATGTTTCAAAATGGGTAACAAGACCCACTTTTACACTAAATAAATTATACAACACAAAATAGAAGGTTTCATTACTAATTCATGACTAGAGAGTCTTATGAGACACATAATAACATCACAGATCCTACGCATTCATATTTGGCACATAAAAATGATCCATGATAGCATGACTCATTTTGTATACCACATTTAGATCATAGAGCACCCTATTAGCATCCCATAGATAATATCATCGATTAACAGTCTAAAATTCCAAAACACTCTAAAATTTTCAAAAAAAAATTTAAAAAATAAAATATTCTAAAAAATACAAAAACATTAAAATTTTTAAAAACGCCAAAAATATTTAGCATTTTATATGTTTACTAGTTATTTCTAATATGTTATTTACTTTATGTTAATAGATATAATATAATTTATATGCACACATATGTTTTATAGGTACTTGCATGTGATACAAACATACATTAGACCCATGATGTCTCAAGCATGCATATCTTAGATCTTTTCTATTCTAGCATGATACACTATATTGGGGGAATATTGTTTCTATATGATCATGATTGAATAGATTCTATTATTTTATGACCATTTTCCATTATATTATTGAGTTTATATATCTTACACTTTCCTCTACTAATGTTTTTATCCTACATAATGTGTTTGATATGCTATTATACATGATAGTTTTTAACACATGTATGCATGTATAAGTATGACATATTTATGCTAGTTGTTTGTATCTCATTAATTCATTTATTTAAATTATCTTACTTGAGTGTGCTTCTTTTTTGCTTCTTTGTCTTACTTATGGAATCTTTGAAGATGTTCTTTTATTGTTGGCCATAATGCCTAGAATATTTCTTATTTTGTGTGTGGACATTTACGCATGTCTTCTACTTGAGTACGTAGCATTTTAACATGCCCCTTGTTTACGGTTTCCTTGGACCTCTCTTTATGTGACATTTGAGTACTCTTGCATGTGTGTTTGATGATTTGATAAAATTGTTGTCTTCTATAAGTTTCCATGATTCATATCATTCATATTAGGGATCATTAGGTATTCATACTTGTGAACTTAATTGATATTTATATTTCAACATGACACTAATATATGTTTATTTTACCACATGATTCACACATATATAATATAACTATCTTATCCTTTTTAGATAAGGTTATTATCACTTTTGCAATCCACTCAACACAAGATAGGTGGCATATCAATGGTGGCATGTTATATAAGACATGGCTCCACATACATACAATTAAAAAAATGAGCAGAATTTGATATAATTTACATAGTTTACAAGATTCAGATATACATTTTGGGACAAAATTCTATGCATTGGGCACTTATTTGAGACATTTGTTTTCATATTTATGATACATATTATACATATATTATAAATCAAAGGTTACATTTTGATAGATACTTCATTTTTAGACATATTTTAGGTGTAAATAAATCATATTATAGATAAAATTTCAATTTATACATACATTTATGCACTGGCCTTACCAAAGATGCATTGTTTGAGCTTTATATGCTACTACAGTTGATTATTTTATATTACTATGATCAATATATTATTCCTTATATGGACTTGGCACTATCATTCTATTATTTCATTTTGATAGGATTACACCATTTGACTTGATAAATATTGGCTATATTGGATAGATTATCTAGATTAGTTATACTTGAGTTGTGTGATTGAGATTCTATTCTCTCAATGGAATTTGCACAATTCATCCTTATACCAAATTTGGGGCATGATTACCCTCTAATTCCCCTCTTCACATCTCTAAGGTTTAGTTATGAATATCTATCTAATGCTTTAGCTAAGAGGCATATTTACTGAGACAAACTATCGAAGGGAAACATGGTTGCATCAACACATAAGTGTACTCCTTCCTTGATTTTTTTCTTTCAAGTAATTTAAAATTATTCAATTTCAAATTATATACACTTATTACACCTATAACATGTTTTTGGTTTTACGTCATTCACATAAAACAAATTCAAGTGGGCTCAATCAAAGACAAGGTGTGTTTTACACACCATGGTACACTTTCTTTCCTTTAATCTAGTGATTTCATCCTTATGAATTAATAAGTTAATAAGGAGGGGGGTAAATTTAGATGCTTAAATATAAATTTATTAAACTAGTCTTGTACACTTGAAAAATATATCTCAAGGCTCTAACTTTCAGTTTGACCTTATTTATAGCCAAAATTCTTGCACTCACCACCTCACTAGGTCTAATTACTTATTTATTAGTGCTAAATTGATTATTATTATTATTATTATTATTATTATTATTATTATTATTATTATTATTATTATTATTATTATTATTATTATTATTAAATAGATCACCTATAACCAAAAAATGCCTAAAATCTAATATATATCCTTCACTTCTAGTAACATAACCTCAAAAACTTTCATCCATCCTTGATAGTTATGTTTAGGGTAGGACAATAGCATCAACACTACTTTTATTGTTCTAATGTAAGTATTTTTACCCTAAAAACACTATTTTTTAAAAAATATTTTGAAGCATACGGGTTGGACTAATAATTCCATTAACCCTTATGTGAGGATTATTTCAAAAGAACTATTATAAATATAATAAAAGCATACTCATTATAAATCTAGTAGTTACTAGGAAAACACCTATTCAAGTTTAATCAATCAATTTCACAACTAAGCTATTATACCATATTCATACCTATTTTCATATTAAGCATATGATCATTCATACTACATGTATAAATCTCTCAAAAGATAACCCATGAGCCATATTTGTCAAGTTACAAGCTAGATCACCATATGAAACTTCATTTAATATATTTTACCTTGTACACACACATTCCCACACATATGTGATAACTACATAAGTTTGAGGCCCTACTTGGAGTATTGGATATGTAGAAAAAACTCATTGATAGAGGGGTATTTTAGGTCAACTCAACACCATGAACCCATTAATCCATTTTTGGCAAGGTAATCTAACCTAAGGTGGAGAGATCAGGTTGAAATACAAATAGTGATGTATAGCCTATGTGCAAGATCCAAATACATTAGATGAAAATTGAAAAAAATAACAAAAATATCTAAGTGGTTTCATCTTGATACAATGAACATTATATAAAACATAGTTGCATTAGGATTATGATAATAGTGTTGATGTAAGTGTCCACAGGGAGATGCAAGTGTCTAATAAGTCAAGAAGAATATTTATAGAATTTGACAATTGTTTCCTAAACTATAGACAGCTTGTTTCCACACCTATATATCTCATATTTGTCTATACATTGTTGTATAAGTTAATTACTATTTATTCTTCATGATTATACAACAAAAAAACTATTTGGCATTGTACTTTCTATATTTAGTATTTTCATAATTCAACATTGAAATTGGATTTCATAAACTAAATTATTTAATTGGATTGCTTTAATTAATGGGTTATCTCACTCTTGAATATACTAATCCTCCCAACCCTTAGTTTCATAAAATTATTAAATAGAGTCATTAGTAAAGTCATAATTTTATTTTGTTTTGTCATTTTCAAAACATTACTTTTAACAAACACATTTAGCTCATCATTAAAAATATTTTCATTTTTTAAAATGCTAGTCATCCAAAACATTAGTCAAAAAAATGATTCACATAAAAATATTAAAATAAAAACTAGCTTACATCATACACACCATTTGATAAATATTGTTTCAACATCCTTAGATGATGCTCTCAAAAATATCACATCCATATATGGTAGGAGCATTTCCATGCATATCTGCTTCCATTCCAATAAAAAACATAAATATCAACATAAATTCTAAGCTCTATATATAATTATTTCACTAAATACCATGCTTTAATCTAATCATTAGTTAATTTGGTTCTTTAGATTAATAAAAAAAGACTATCAAAATCACAAATAGCCATGTAAATCTATTTATTAGTCTGCCAACTTTTTAAACCTCTAAATTTGATTTGACTCTTCATCCTTATGTCTAACCTCATCCAATATTATTAAATTTTTGGATGGAATTTCATAGATGAGATTAACCTGATCGAGTCAGTCAAAAACCATGAGTTATTGAACCTGGTCTATACTCATTTAAAGATAAATATTGATCATGAATGATATTATTTATTTCTCTTAGAATCAAGGTATTCTAGATCCCTCATTGATAGATAGTTTTATTTCTTGAACAAACACTTTGAATCAGCCTAATAATATTGGTACATATAAGATTACCCATTAAGACACATAGTTCATAATTTTAAAATGGTAGCTCATCTAAATTATCTAGCTCATCCCATTCAATAATCTCAACTTAATTAGCTAGATCACTAATTTGTGTCGACCCATCTTTCTTTTAGTTATATGAGCCTAACCTTTGAAATTCGAGTATGCATTATTAGCACATCATTTTTCATTTGTATATTTACTTGGATCAATATACTGAAAAAATGTATCATATTTTAATCATGCCTTATCATTTACACTACAACTTTTTCTTTGGTTAACCTTTAATACATTCTAGACTTAGTACCATATACACTACATAGGTCCATGAAATTCATGCATAATGGATATTTTTATACATGTCTTAAAAATAATAATATATTTAAATAATGTAAAATGATACTAACTAGTAATAAGGGTAATTCACAAGCACATTATATGCATTATTCCAATTCTATGGATAAAATTCATGCATATACATTTGGGGAATTAAGTAAAGTGATATAAAACTAGTTGAAACTGTGTCAACTAATAAAGAAACAAATTAAAAACAACAAGCTAATGGTAAGCAAAAATAGACAATTCTATTACTTTCTCTTGTGGTTGACTTAGAGGATCCAAATTATATAGACATAGAAGATGATGAAATGATGATAATGATAATGATCTAGATGAGTATAGATCATTATTAGCATGGGAATATAGATCATTATTTGAGAAAATCAAATTATAAACCTATTGATCTAGATGAGTATTTTTCTTACTATATTTTTACATCTATAGTCCTAAGAGAATATCAAGATAATTCATATACAAAGAATATTGAAAAAGAACAATTTAAAATTTAAAAAATGAAAAATAAAAATTCAAGACAATAAAAATGTTTGGAAACATTGTTTCAATATTATCTCACAACAACAACAAATTCATATCCTAAGTGCACCATTAAGAATTTTTTTTTTATAAAATCAATCATGACTCGGGCACATGAAGAACTTCACATTGTGAAGTGCATCAAAGGGATAGAGCAAAATCTAGTAAAAAAATTGGATTTTATGTATTCAAAGTCTTCCATAACATTGAAATTAATAAGCATTCAAGATAAACCAAGAATTATATTACAATTTTTACTAGACCTAAAATTCATTTTATTACCTACTAATAAACATATATCTATGGTTTATTTAATAGATCAAGAAGGAAAATCATTTTATTATTACCATAAAATAATTAGGCATTGAACTAATAAACTATTTAGCATTACAACAACAAATGCATAAGTATGAGAATGAAGGGATCATTAATTTAATATAAATATAACAATAATAACCAATAGTAAGTTGTAGCATAACTTGGTATAGAAATAGAACATGTAGGAACTACAAGTGTCTATGACAAGAAAACTTGACTATTAAAATATACATTGAAAGTGATTATCATGAAAAAAAAATTCAAACTGATGAGAATAATATCTAATTGTGTGTAGTATTACATTTTTATAATAACTCAAATATGACATTGATGAATTACAATAGACTATACCTTTTGTAAAATTAGTTGAGTATATTACGCTATCAATTTATTTTAGGATAAAGGAAGTTCACATATTCATATTGATGATGAACCCTACCAACTAGTTTAGCATTACACTTAGATAATAATTGTTATGAAAAATGTAGGATACAATGGATATACCAAATCAATGTATCACTTTATTATATGAAGGAAATACAATTAGGATTTTACATGATGATAACAATGAGAACATAAATTTTCAATTCTTTAAGGATAAATGAATAATATTCCCTAAGATAACACATGCTTAATCATACACATTTGAATAAAATGTAGTATGTATGCAAAATATCCAAAAACCCTGAAATAAAAGGAAAAATGACTGACACATAACATTATGATGATAGTTATGAAAATAATTTATATGAATTTGTTCCCATATTTCAAAAATATAAAAAATAAAAATATTATAAAAATAAAAATTAGGACCTAAGCACATGTTTCACTAGTTACTACATTTATTTATGTTATTTATCACATGTTTGGTATATTACATATCATTTTACATACACAAATCAATTTTATGGTATATATGAGTGAGATGTAGGACATACAAGCTATACATGATATATGGATATAGAGATGCAATACATTCCTATACTTGGGCCATGCCAATGATAGAGAATCTTATTCCACAGATTACATTTTTATAAGTTATATCTTTCTATTACATTTTCCATTTATCATATTCAACTATGTTGATTGTTTACACATGCATTTCTCTTATATTATTTACATTTCTAAATTTCATAGATACTTTATTTTACTATGTTATGGCTTTGGCATAGAATGATAGTGTAGACTAGTTTGACTTTTTCTATTTTTCATTGATGCTATTCCATTTCATCTAAGATAATGTGATACTATGTTCTCATTAAGAGCTATAGTGTGTGATTTTATTTTGTGCATCATGACCATGACATTGTGTGCTTATGAGTGGATACATCTAAAAAAACTTGTTGATCTTATGTTTCCATGATCAATATCACTCAATTTATACTTATGTTTGGTGACATGATCTATAGCATGCATCTTTATACATAGGTTATGATTCATTGCTTATATTTGTGACTATAACTACATGTATAATTTTTATATCTATCTTGATTTTATACTTGTATATCTTAGACTATATGTTTCATATATATAATTTTATGATCCTTCCATACTATGATGACTATTCTTCACATGTTAAGATATGATTTTAAATTCTTACATCTTTGCATATATCATGGTGTAGTTAACTCTTTCCTTTTGACATGAGTAATATTTCAAGCTACATTATTCATGTCAAATGAGGGTATATTAATGGGATTATCATGGAGATTTAATACTCAATTTACAATCTACATACTTGTCATCTATGTATGGAGATTTAAAACTCAATTTACAATCTACATACTTGTCATCTATGTATGGAGATTTAATACTCGATTTACATAGACTACATGATTTATATGGTTTATATTAGTTTAGATTATTAGTTTGGTTCAGATTATGTGAAAAATATTTATAACAAATTTGAAGGCATGTGCAATACATATGCAAACATTTTACAGACATTTTTTCAAGAATATAAGTTATAGTTTTTGAAATATATAAATTATGGGACATAATGGAATATATATTTAATCTAATTATATATTAAATTTATAAAAATGATTAAATTATCATGCATCAACATTGTTCATGCACACACTAGTATAGTGTTTCTAAATTTGAATTTGGCATTGATGGTATCAAATATAACATTTTTAATCTATATAGTAGTTGATTCACTCTACATGAGATAATATATTCTTCACATTTCATATTGAGTTTTAATATCATCAAAATGATTAGTGCAGTTGAGTTTTTGCATTGTTCAATGTCTTATCACTACTCTCTCTTTGTAGGGGTTGAGAACATTTATTTTACCAACCCACAGTTTGAATAATGGAAGTTTCCTTAAGACATTATCATCTCATGGCATCCACCATTGGGGTATGATAACCATAAATCTCTAATTATTAAAAATTAATCACATCTAAAAATACTTCAGAGATAAACATGATTCACCCACTTACAAGGGTATTCCTTTATTGCTCTAAAAATTTCAAATTTTTTATTAATCTTATTTATTTTAGATTTCATTTCATATATGGAAATAAATGGCTACATGTTTTATTCTAGGTTTTCATAAATTGAGCCACACATTTTGATATTTTTACCAAAGATAACAAATTTTACACACTAAGGTACATCTCTTTAACCTTTTACTATAGCGTTATTTTATTTTCAATACTAAAATAAAATAGATACATTTGTAGACATTAAAATATGGTATTAGAAACTCATAAATGTTATTCTTGACCTATCCTTACCTCTCATGACTTGTCAATACACATATGGCTCATGCATACCCTTTTTCATATCTACTTTCCTTCTAAGGTCCTAGCCTTCTTGGATGGCTATCAATCACTTGCAAGTATTCCATATTTTATGTCTAATCTACTCATTATCACAATCAAAAAGTATTGAGGTCATTTTTCTTATCTTTCTAGACACCTATGGAAATAATCAAACGGATTTGGATTTCAAAAATATTCCACCTCCATTGGACTCATCCACATGCCAAGAAATTTTCATTTTCTAAATTATAATTATGTTTATGGGTCATCTTGTACATTTCACATGTCGATGGTGCAATCATTTACCCAAAATGTTATCTATTTATACAAGTCAATCCTAATCCTCTTTCCTATATAGAAAGAATATATTACTTGCAAAGATAACATCTATTATCACTTTCATATTGAGAATTATTCCTAAACTTCCAAAATTATAAATAAATCATGAGGAATAGGTCCTACCCAGGTTTGAAGCATGTAAGTCTAAGTAGGTTTTCCATTGTCAACTTTCAAAATCTAGATTATATTTTTAAAACATATTAGTGCATCATGATTTCACACATACACTTAAAGGGAAGAATAATTCATATTTTTATTTACCTATTTGGATTATTAGATACATATGTAACACTTAACAATTAATTAGGGAGTGGTTGAAATTATCTCAACACATCACTCTTCCCAATTTCTATAGGTTAATATAGTGTCAAAAGTGGAGCTAGTATTTCCAAGTTAAGGAGACAAGATTGTAGATTGTGTGAACATAGTGAGGAAATGATATCACACAAGAAGTTAGTTTGTAATAATATTTAGTAACCTGTACTATAACATTGAGGCAAAACCTATAGGAATGAATATAGTAGAAGAATATGCCTTCATTTGATGTAGGCATCCAAACATTGAAGGACTCATCTAGGCATAACCAAATATATAATTTTATGATCTAAGTGGTTATTGGTTTATTTATATTCCTTTAAGTCACCTACATTTAGTATCAAATATGCACATACATGAGAACAAGCTAAGTATATAATTTCCCTTAGTTCTTTCCATAAATAGTAAGTTAAAATTGTTCAACCATACCTACTTATAGCATACAGTTTTTATGTTATTGTAATATATTGTACAGTATGAATTATCAAAATTTTATATCTTATTATATCACATAAATAAAACATATGGTAAAATTATTCCTAAAATATTTCAATTTTACATATTCCAATGATTTAAATTATTTTTTGTTTTTCTATCATGAGAGGGCATTGATTTATACATTTTTCCTTACATAATATACATGGATCAAGATGGATATTTATGGAATACCTATAAATACCAAATATGGTTGTACTTAGGTATAATTTTTTTAATTTATCCTTTTAATCTAGCACTTTCAATACTAGACTAAAAGGGTGGAATTTGTAGACGCATAAATTTGGTATTAGACACTTATACATATTAGTTTTTATTTATTTTTCATGTAAAATTTTTTACACATAATTGACTCTTGTTCACCTTCTCTCCTAGAATTTCATCTATTAATTGACTCTCTCTTTTGAATTTTTATTATTAGTTCTTGAAATCTCCCTAGTATGTGACTAAATGCTTTATTATCCTAAGTAAATTTTTTACACCCTATAGATTAATTATTTTTCCTTCTTGGATAGTGTAAAAAATAGTCATATGTTATTGATTACCATTAGTTTTTTGCTTCATAATTAGTGTCCTAGGTTCCTTAAATGGAAATTTTTTAAATTTAAATCCCTTCCTTGGGTC